>LGRX02014118.1:5932-83876 GCA_001247695.2 Cymbomonas tetramitiformis
GTAAGGTAAGGTAAGGTAATTTGGTTTGGGTGAAGATTATAAAGGTCAGAGGTCTAGGCGCTGTTGATCACAAATATGCGATCTCCACTAGGCGTCGATCCTTTTGGACAGCACGATCAATTACCATGCGATGTTAACATGGATATCGCCATTACATCATATGACCGCAGGATCATGTGTGCGACAGTGCTTCGCTTTTTGCTTCCCAGCATGCCATGCCATAACGCGTGGGTGGCGTCGTGGTACATACACGCGACTGTTGTGTCACTGTCATCGCTAGCGTCTGTCGATCGTCAGATCGATATTTCGACTGCGTCGTTCGTTGGGATTCGAGCTTTGCTGCTGCTGCTGCTGCTGCTGCTGATTAAGGTAAGTAAGGTAAGTAAGGTAAGTAAGGTAATTTGGTTTGGGTGAAGATTATAAAGGTCTAAGGTCTAGGCGCTGTCGATCACAAATATGCGATCTCCACTAGGCGTCGATCTTATTGGACAGCACGGTTAATTACCATGCGATGTTAACATGGATATCGCCATTACATCATATGACCGCAGGATCATGTGCGCGACAGTGCTTTGCTTTTTGCTTCCCAGCATGCCATGCCATAACGCGTGGGTGGCGTCGCAGTACATACACGCGACTGCAGTGGCAGTGTCATCGTTAGCGTCTGGCGATCGTGAGATCGAAAATTCGACTGCGTCGCCCGTTGGGATTCGAGCTTTGCTGTTGCTGCTGATTAAGGTAAGGTAAGGTAAGGTAAGGTAATTTGGTTTGGGTGAAGATTATAAAGGTCAGAGGTCTAGGCGCTGTCGATCACAAATATGCGATCTCCACTAGGCGTCGATCTTCTTGGACAGCACCATTAATTACCATGCGATGTTAACATGGATATCGCCATTACATCATATGACCGCAGGATCATGTGCGCGACAGTGCTTTGCTTTTTGCTTCCCAGCATGCCATGCCATAACGCGTGGGTGGCGTCGCGATAAATGTACGCGACTGCAGTGGCACTGTCATCGTTAGCGTCTGGCGATCGTGAGATCGATAATTCGACTGCGTCGCCCGTTGGGATTCGAGCTTTGCTGCTGCTGCTGCTGCTGCATGTAATACACTAGGCCCGGTCGATATTAAATTAAGATCTCCACTAGGCGCATCTGACGGTCGATGGGATTATTTATCTTGCCGACGTGGCGCACTCGAGAGATCCGAACATGAACATTGAGTCTGCCATTCCATTAATGATTTGACATTTCTCGATCCTCGCGTCTAACATCGCGTCGGCCATGCGATGTTTAAATCAGTTTCGCCATTACACTATCTGACCGTAGGATCATGTGCGCGACAGTGCTTTGCTTTTTGCTTCCCAACATGCCATGCCATAACGCGTGGGTGGCGTCGCGGTACATACACGCGACTGCAGTGGCACTGTCATCGTTGGCGTTTGGCGATCGTGAGATGTAACATTCGACAGCGTCGCCCGTTGGGATTCGAGCTTTGCTGCTGCTGCTGCTGCTAATTAAGGTAAGTTAAGGTAAGGTAAGGTAAGTAAGGTAAGGTAATTTGGTTTGGGTGAAGATTATAAAGGTCTCAGGTCTAGGCGCTGTCGATCACAAATATGCGATCTCCACTAGGCGTCGATCTTTTTGGACAGCACCATTAATTACCATGCGATGTTAACATGAATATCGCCATTACATCATATGACCGCAGGATCATGTGCGCGACAGTGCTTTGCTTTTTGCTTCCCAGCATGCCATGCCATAACGCGTGGGTGGCGTCGTGGTACATACACGCGACTGTTGTGGCACTGTCATCGTTAGCGTCTGGCGATCGTGAGATGGAACATTTGACTGTATCGCCCGTTGGGATTCGAGCTTTGCTGCTGCTGCTGATTAAGTAAGGTAAGGTAATTTGGTTTGGGTGAAGATTATAAAGGTCAAAGGTCTAGGCGCTATCGATCACAAATATGCGATCTCCACTAGGCGTCGATCTTTTTGGACAGCACGATTAATTACCATGCGATGTTAACATGGATATCGCCATTACATCATCTGACCGCAGGATCATGTGCGCGACAGTGCTTCGCTTTTTGCTTCCCAGCATGCCATGCCATAACGCGTGGGTGGCGTCGTGGTACATACCCGCGACTGTTGTGGCACTGTCATCGTTAGCGTCTGGCGATCGTGAGATGGAACATTCGATTGTATCGCCCGTTGGGATTCGAGCTTTGCTGCTGCTGCTGCTGCTGCTGCTGCTGATTGACTAAGTACTAGGCCCGGTCGATCTTAAATTAAGATCTCCACTAGGCGCATCTGACGGTGGATGGGATTATTTATCTTGCCGACGTGGCGCACTCGAGAGATCCGAACATGAACATCGAGTCTGCCATTCCATTAATGATTTGACATTTCTCGATCCTCGCGTCTGCTATGCAATGTAAAAGCGAATCTATCTGATTTCCGAACATCGCGTCGGCCATGCGATGTTTAAATCATTTTCGCCATTACATCATATGACCGCAGGATCATGTGCGCGACAGTGCTTTGCCTTTTGCTTCCCAGCATGCCATGCCATAACGCGTGGGTGGCGTCGCGATAAATGTACGCGACTGCAGTGGCACTGTCATCGTTAGCGCCTGGCGATCGTGAGATGAAACATTCGACTGTATCGCCCGTTGGGATTCGAGCTGCTGCTGCTGCTGCTGCTGCTGCTGATTGACTAAGGTACTAGGCGCTGTCGATCACAAATATGCGATCTCCACTAGGCGTCGATCTTTTTGGACAGCACCATTAATTACCATGCGATGTTAACATGGATATCGCCATTACATCATATGACCGCAGGATCATGTGCGCGACAGTGCTTTGCTTTTTGCTTCCCAGCATACCATGCCATAACGCGTGGGTGGCGTCGCGATAAATGATGTACGCGACTGCAGTGGCACTGTCATCGTTAGCGTCTGGCGATCGTGAGATCGAAAATTCGACTGTATCGCCCGTTGGGATTCGAGCTTTGCTGTTGCTGCTGCTGCTGCTGAATGACCATCTCCGTTCGCTTTCCTCATACATAGCAAATAAAGAAAAAGGCGAACGGAGATGGTCATTCAGATGACCCATATCTAAATTCATAACACGTACAGCGAACGGAGATGAAAATTTGGTTTGGGTGAAGATTATAAAGGTCAAAGGTAGGTAATTTGGTTTGGGTGAAGATTATAAAGGTCAGAGGTCTAGGCCCGGTCGATCTCAAAGATGAGATCTCCACTAGGCCATCCGACAATTCAATCGGTTCAATATATTGTTCATTAGTGATTGGTTGGGCGGTTGTTATGCACGGCGGTATGATTTGCAATGTGAGACATTATATGTGTTATATGGTTAGATATGATATATTATGTCGACGGCGTACATGTAGTATACGCTAGTTACAAATAGAGGATGGCGGAGCAAGGTTTGGATGTCCAATATGATTACCAAGGCGACATAGCTAGTTACTATAATGATACGTTACTTTCTAGTGCAAACTTTTCCCTAGCGTTCGCGTGTTGGTTGCGCTTGGTGGCGGTGTATGGATGATGATATATCCCTTTCGTTCAGGTATTCATTAGTTATCAGTTGGGCGGTTGTTATGTATGTACGGCGATATGATTTGGGATGTGAGATATTAAATGTGTTATATAGCTAGATATGATATATGGTGGCGGCGTACATGTAATGTAAGCTAGTTGCAAATATTGAATGGCGGAGCAAGGTTTGGCTATCCAATATGATTATCGGGGACACAAATAGTTACTATGATTACTTATTTTCTAGTACGAACGTTTTCTTAGCTTTCGCACGTTGCTTACGCTTGGCAATTGTAGTGTAGATACACGTGTAGTCGAATAAGCAAACACTCTGCATACATATCTTACATACTATTTAGCATTTGCACATGCATGGCATCGAAAACAATTTGTTGAATGTGCAGAATGTAAATGCTCACGCACCGATCAATACACCAACATCGCGGCGCGCTGCGCGCAATTAGCGCTAACCGCATAATCAATACTAAGATTGCCTAATTGATGAGACATGTCTGCAACAAATCGTGAAGAATATATGGAGCGTTATACATGTTGATGTGGATAATGTTGATGTCAACAACCTCTTGGAGTGTTAGCTGAAGTCTGAGCAAGCAATATATGACCCTCGTAGCAGAGTTACTTTTCTGCTACACGTGTATGGCGATGTCCGTCAGCTTGTGGCAATTGCTTAGGTGGGGGCGAACATCATGTGAAAAATAATGGAGGCTCACTATACATGAGTTGGTGGTGCACATGCCCATTTTGCATACATTTGATACACATGCTCACTCTCTGCACACACACACACACAATCATGGCTGAATGCTTTGATCCCCAGTGTGGGTACATAGTGCAATTGATCTTCTGCGGCTACGGTGTGCCAAAGGAGTCGGTCCAAGGAAAAGCCACACTCATGCACGCGCATAATTACATACTTGCACACGCATCCAAACACAACTCATACACACACACACACACACGCACACTCGCGACTGCAAGCGCACGCGCACACACACATTCTTGCCACTTTAACAATCGATATGCATGTTGCATGTAGCATGCACACGTTGCCCGCTGACAAAAGCAGACCCACCATCAATCCAGTGGATGTGAGAAACATGCTTGTGGGAATAGATCAGAGCATGACTATATACCGCACCCACACATCCTAGCCAAAAAAGAAAGTGTGCAGCCACGTTGGAAGCTCAGCCAGTGTTACACTGCAAGTATATTATGAAAATATCACACGTTGGTGCTCGAGCGCACACCGTGAAATTCGAGAGGGAAATCGGTTGCATTGAAGTCCCCATATATATATACAACGTTGTATATATATATATATGTATATATACGTCTAGCTTTGATTGGCATGCGCATTAGCTCGTTCACTTTATTATGTGTGTGTATGTGTGTGCCGCGCGCGCGTGCGTGTGTGCTTAGTGCGTGTGCGTGTGTGCATCAACGGGCGTATGCACTCACAACACACTCGCTGATATTCATCAATAATTTTGAGCACAAGCCGAGACAGTGACTAAGGTGGTGCTTGAGGCGAGCACTGCATAAACTGATGTCCATTGATACCCCTTGCACATGCATAGAATTATATTGCCCATCTTGAGCTGGCATTTGTGTTTTAGGACGAATAGCAAAGGGGGGCACGTTTGTAGCACTGTGGCAGTTGGCATCTAGCACGCATGGCATACTACTATGATCATCATATTAGTACTTTAAATTTTGACAATGTGAAAATCTCATTATGACTGCATGCTGCACAAACTGTGCGCAAATAGGCTGATGCGTATATCGAATGCAATCTTTAACAATTACCCTTCCGAATAAAAAATATCACATTATGCCGAGACGCAAATGATTGGCTGTGTATGCGGATTATTATATGATTGTGCATGCGTAATTGTGTATCCAGCCGGAAAACGTGCGAATAAAGCAATATTTACTGATGCAGGACGCCGGGGATCGAACCCAGACCAAGAACTTGTGCGAGTCTCGTGGACATCGTCCTCCTTCATCATCCGATAAACGCATCAACGTGCATGTGCAGGGCGTGATATATATGATGCTCTCCGTGGTGTGTAACTTAGTGCTTAGTGCTGAGTATGCGATGTGTGTGTGTGTGTGTGTTCGTGTGTGTGAGAGAAGCAAGAGCTACTTTGCTTCCATGATTTGGCACATATATTGATGTGCCCGTAGTGCATTCCTGTATGAATGGTGGGTGTTGATAATGCATGCGTGTGAATATCCAACATGTAACCATCGGAATGATACCTGACTGCGGCTACAGTACATGCATACACTACTTGCTCGTTATAATTCATCATTCGACTGAGTGACATTTGCAATTCCCACTCGCGGCTGGCGCGAGCCTATGCATGGTTGGCTGCCTTCACGTGTGGCGATATTAATGGGCAAGCGCTTCTTATATCATATATACATAAAAGTGCATTTCACCGCCATGAACGTGCATCAAACCTCGCGCTACTTCGATCGGTCGCAGCATTGTAAATCGAAGCACGAATGACGTCTCATCGACCTCCGCCATCATGACCCTGTGCCAAACACACACACACACACCTTTCTATTACAGCAACTTGCATGATAAGTTGGCTGCCGCTCTTCGTACGCGCGCTACAATACCGCAAACGTGTTGGCAACGGAAATACATTATCGTTGCCACTGCGAGAGCATGCTCACAGTCAACGCACACGCGCGCGGGTACATGCCGATGCGCATCATGCACTTATGTGGCGCGCACAATCGCATGCATGCAGTTCTTACATACTGAATGAGGACACATGCGATCAAAGCAACGACTGATTATGCGCACGTCGTGACCAAAACGACGAATATCGAAAACAAGCATGCGCGCGCGCATCCATGCTCATGCGCGCAACGCGTCCCAAAAACGAAACACACAAAATAACAGCATGCAACCTATGTGGGCATTGTACACATAAAAAGCCACGTTCAAAAATCAGCGCTCCGCTGTTGAGCTGTGCGTGCAGCGAGTGAAACCGTCGAATAATGCTGATTATCAAATATGATCTGGCATTTTAAGTCCTCCCCGGAGCGTTAGGATCATGTGTGCGACAGTGCTTAATATGTGCGTCTCGACATGCGATGCCATAACACGTGGGTAGCGTCGCGGTAAATGCACGCGAATGCAGCGGCACTGCCATCGTTGGCGTATGGCGATCGTGAGATCGAAAGTCGTCTGTGACGCCCGTTGCGATTTGAGCTTTGCTGCTGCTGCTGCTGCTGATTGACGTGGCATAGGCCAAGTTTAGTTTATTCTAGGCCCGGTCGATCTTAAATTAAGATCTCCACTAGGCGCATCTGACGGTGGATGGGATTATTTATCTTGCCGACGTGGCGCACTCGAGAGATCCGAACATGAACATCGAGTCTGCCATTCCATTAATGTTTTGACATTTCTCGATCCTCGCGTCTGCTATGCAATGTAAAAGCGAATCTATCTGATTTCCGAACATCGCGTCGGCCATGCGATGTTTAAATCATTTTCGCCATTACATCATATGACCGCAGGATCATGTGCGCGACAGTGCTTTGCCTTTTGCTTCCAGCATGCCATGCCATAACGCGTGGGTGGCGTCGCGATAAATGTACGCGACTGCAGTGGCACTGTCATCGTTAGCGCCTGGCGATCGTGAGATGAAACATTCGACTGTATCGCCCGTTGGGATTCGAGCTTTGCTGCTGCTGCTGCTGCTGCTGCTGCTGATTGACTAAGGTACTAGGCGCTGTCGATCACAAATATGCGATCTCCACTAGGCGTCGATCTTTTTGGACAGCACCATTAATTACCATGCGATGTTAACATGGATATCGCCATTACATCATATGACCGCGGGATCATGTGCGCGACAGTGCTTCGCATTTTGCTTCCCAGCATGCCATGCCATAACGCGTGGGTGGCGTCGTGGTACATACACGCGACTGTTGTGGCACTGTCATCGTTAGCGTCTGGCGATCGTGAGATGGAACATTCGACTGTATCGCCCGTTGGGATTCGAGCTTTTGCTGCTGCTGCTGCTGCTGCTGATTGACTAAGGTAAGGTAAGGTAAGGTAAGGTAATTTGGTTTGGGTGAAGATTATAAAGGTCAGAGGTAGTAAGTAAGGTAATTTACTTGATGCCAAGACGATAAAGGTCAGAGGTAGTAAGGTAATTTGGTTGGGGTGAAGATTATAAAGGTCAGAGGTCTAGGCCCGGTCGATCTTAAATTAAGATCTCCACTAGGCGCATCTGACGGTCGATGGGATTATTTATCTTGCCGACGTGGCGCACTCGAGAGATCCAAACATGAACGTCGAGTCTGCCATTCCATTAATGATTTGACATTTCTCGATCCTCGCGTCTGCTATGCAATGTAAAAGCGAATCTATCTGATTTCCGAACATCGCGTCGGCCATGCGATGTTTAAATCATTTTCGCCATTACATCATATGACCGCAGGATCATGATTGTGCGCGACAGTGCTTTGCCTTTTGCTTCCCAGCATGCCATGCCATAACGCGTGGGTGGCGTCGCGATAAATGTACGCGACTGCAGTGGCACTGTCATCGTTGGCGCCTGGCGATCGTGAGATGGAACATTCGACTGCGTCGCCCGTTGGGATTCGCGCTTTGCTGCTGCTGCTGCTGCTGCTGCTGCTGCTGCTGCTGCTGATTGACTAAGTAAGTAAGTACTAGGCGCTGTCGATCACAAATATGCGATCTCCACTAGGCGTCAATCTTTTTGGACAGCGCGATTAATTACCATGCGATGTTAACATGGATATCGCCATTACATCATCTGACCGCAGGATCATGTGCGCGACAGTGCTTTGCTTTTTGCTTCCCAGCATGCCATGCCATAACGCGTGGGTGGCGTCGCGATAAATGTACGCGACTGCAGTGGCGCTGTCATCGTTGGCGTCTGGTGATCGTGCGATCGAAAATTCGACTGCGTCGCCCGTTGGGATTCGAGCTTTGCTGCTGCTGCTGCTGTTGCTGCTGCTGCTGCTGCTGCTGTTGCTGATTGACTATGTACTAGGCCCGGTCGATCTTAAATTAAGATCTCCACTAGACGCATCTGACGGTTGATGGGATTTTTTATCTTGCCGACGTGGCGCACACGAGAGATCCGAACATGAACATCGAGTCTGCCAGTCCATTAATGATTTGACATTTCTCGATCCTCGCGTCTGCTATGCAATGTAAAAGCGAATCTATCTGATTTCCGAACATCGCGTCAGCCATGCGATGTTTAAATAAATATCGCCATTACACTATCTGGCCGTAAGATCATGTGCGCGACAGTGCTTTGCTTTTTGCTTCCCAGCATGCCATGCCATAACGCGTGGGTGGCGTCGCGATAAATGTACGCGACTGCGGTGGCACTGTCATCGTTGGCGTCTGGCGATCGTTTGATCGAAAATTCGACTGCGTCGCCCGTTGGGATTCGAGCTTTGCTGCTGCTGCTGCTGCTGCTGCTGCTGCTGCTGCTGCTGCTGCTGCTGCTGCTGATTGACTAAGGTACTAGGCCCGATCGATCTTAAATTAAGATCTCCACTAGGCGCATCTGACGGTCGATGGGATTATTTATCTTGCCGACGTGGCGCACTCGAGAGATCCGAACATGAACATCGAGTCTGCCATTCCATTAATGATTTGACATTTCTCGATCCTTGCGTCTGCTATGCAATGTAAAAGCGAATCTATCTGATTTCCGAACATCGCGTCGGCCATGCGATGTTTAAATCATTTTCGCCATTACATCATATGACCGCAGGATCATGTGCGCGACAGTGCTTTGCCTTTTGCTTCCCAGCATTCCATGCCATAACGCGTGGGTGGCGTCGCGATAAATGTACGCGACTGCAGTGGCACTGTCATCGTTAGCGCCTGGCGATCGTGAGATGAAACATTCGACTGTATCGCCCGTTGGGATTCGAGCTTTGCTGCTGCTGCTGCTGCTGCTGCTGCTGCTGCTGATTGACTAAGGTAATTTGGTTTGGGTGAAGATTATAAAGGTCAGAGGTAGGTAAGGTAATTTGGTTTGGGTGAAGATTATAAAGGTCAGAGGTAGTAAGTAAGTAAGGTAATTTACTTGGTGCCAAGATTATAAAGGTCAGAGGTCTAGGCGCTGTCGATCACAAATATGCGATCTCCACTAGGCGTCGATCTTTTTGGACAGCACGATTAATTACCATGCGATGTTAACATGGATATCGACATTACATCATCTGACCGTAGGATCATGTGCGCGACAGTGCTTTGCTTTTTGCTTCCCAGCATGCCATGCCATAACGCGTGGGTGGCGTCGTGGTACATACACGCGACTGTTGTGGCACTGTCATCGTTAGCGTCTGGCGATCGTGAGATGGAACATTTGACTGTATCGCCCGTTGGGATTCGAGCTTTGCTGCTGCTGCTGCTGATTGACTAAGTACTAGGCCCGGTCGATCTTAAATTAAGATCTCCACTAGGCGCATCTGACGGTGGATGGGATTATTTATCTTGCCGACGTGGCGCACTCGAGAGATCCGAACATGAACATCGAGTCTGCCATTCCATTAATGATTTGACATTTCTCAATCCTCGCGTCTGCTATGCAATGTAAAAGCGAATCTATCTGATTTCCGAACATCGCGTCGGCCATGCGATGTTTAAATAATTTTCGCCATTACACTATCTGGCCGTAGGATCATGTGCGCGATAGTGCTTTGCTTTTTGCTTCCCAGCATGCCATGCCATAACGCGTGGGTGGCGTCGCGATAAATGTACGCGACTGCAGTGGCACTGTCATCGTTGGCGTCTGGCGATCGTGAGATCGGAAATTCGACTGCGTCGCCCGTTGGGATTCGAGCTTTGCTGCTGCTGCTGCTGCTGCTGCTGCTAATTAAGGTAAGTAAGGTAAGTAAGGTAAGTAAGGTAATTTGGTTTGGGTGAAGATTATAAAGGTCAGAGGTAGGTAAGGTAAGGTAATTTGGTTTGGGTGAAGATTATAAAGGTCAGAGGTCTAGGCCCGGTCGATCTTAAATTAAGATCTCCACTAGGCGCATCTGACGGTCGATGGGATTATTTATCTTGCCGACGTGGCGCACTCGAGAGATCCGAACATGAACATCGAGTCTGCCATTCCATTAATGATTTGATATTTCTCGATCCTCGCGTCTGCTATGCAATGTAAAAGCGAACATCGCGTCGGTTACGTCATATCATGATGTAATGACGCGATGATCATGAACATCGCGTCGGCCATGCGATGTTTAAATCATTTTCGCCATTACATCATATGACCGCAGGATCATGTGCGCGACAGTGCTTTGCCTTTTGCTTCCCAGCATGCCATGCCATAACGCGTGGGTGGCGTCGCGATAAATGTACGCGACTGTTGTGGCACTGTCATCGTTAGCGTCTGGCGATCGTGAGATGAAACATTCGAGTGTATCGCCCGTTGGGATTCGAGCTTTGCTGCTGCTGCTGCTGCTGATTGACTAAGGTAATTTGGTTTGGGTGAAGATTATAAAGGTCAGAGGTAGGTAAGTAAGTAAGGTAATTTGGTTTGGGTGAAGATTATAAAGGTCAGAGGTAGGTAAGGTAATTTGGTTTGGGTGAAGATTATAAAGGTCAGAGGTCTAGGTACGGTCGATCTCAAAGATGAGATCTCCACTAGGTCATCCGACAATTCAATCGCTTCAATATATTGTTCATTAGTTATTGGTTGGGCGGTTGTTATGCACGGCGGTATGATTTGCAATGTGAGACATTATATGTGTTATATGGTTAGATATGATATATTATGTCGACGGCGTACATGTAGTATACGCTAGTTACAAATAGAGGATGGCGGAGCAAGGTTTGGATGTCCAATATTATTACCAGGGCGACATAGCTAGTTACTATAATGATACGTTACTTTCTAGTGCAAACTTTTCCCTAGCGTTCGCGTGTTGGTTGCGCTTGGTGGCGGTGTATGGATGATGATATATCCCTTTCGTTCAGGTACTCATTAGTTATCAGTTGGGCGGTTGTTATGTATGTACGGCGATATGATTTGGGATTTGAGACATTAAATGTGTTATATAGCTAGATATGATATATGGTGGCGGCATACATGTAATGTAAGCTAGTTGCAAATATTGAATGGCGGAGCAAGGTTTGGCTATCCAATATGATTATCAGGGACACAAATAGTTACTATGATTACTTATTTTCTAGGACGAACGTTTTCTCAGCTTCCGCACGTTGCTTACGCTTGGCAATTGTAGTGTAGATACACGTGTAGTCGAATAAGCAAACACTTTGCATACATATCTTACATACTATTCAGCATTTGCACATGCATGGCACCGAAAACAATTTGTTGAATGTGCAGAATGTAAATGCTCACGCACCGATCAATACATCAACATCGCGGCGCGCTGCGCACAATTAGCGCTAACTGCATAATCAATACTAAGATTGCCTAATTAATGAGACATGTCTGCAACAAATCGTGAAGAATATATGGAGCGTTATACATGTTGATGTGGATAATGTTGATGTCAACAACCTCTTGGAGTGTTAGCTGAAGTCTGAGCAAGCAATATATGACCCTCGTAGCAACGTTACTTTTCTGCTACACATGTATGGCGATGTCCGTCAGCTTGTGGCAATTGCTTAGGTGGGGGCGAATAACATCATGTGAAAAATAATGGAGGCTCACTATACATGAGTTGGTGGTGCACATGCCCATTTTGCATACATGTGATACACATGCTCACTCTCTTTCACACACACACACACACAATCATGGCTGAATGCTTTGATCCCCGGTGTGGGTACATGGTGCAATTGATCTTCTGCGGCTACGGTGTGCCAAAGGAGTCGGTCCGAGGAAAAGCCACACTCATGCACGCACATAATTACATACTTGCACACGCATCCAAACACAACTCATACACACACACGCACGCACACACTCGCGACTGCAAGCGCGCACACACATTCTTGCCACTTTAACAATCGATATGCATGTTGCATGTAGCATGCACACGTTGCCCGCTGACAAAAGCAGACCCACCATCAATCCAGTGGATGTGAGAAACATGCTTGTGGGAATAGATCAGGGCATGACTATATACCGCACCCACACATCCTAGCCAAAAAAGAAAGTGTGCAGCCACGTTGGAAGCTCAGCCAGTGTTGCACTGCAAGTATATTATGAAAATATCACACGTTGGTGCTCGAGCGCACACCGTGAAATTCGAGAGGGAAATCGGCTGCATTGAAGTCCCCATATATATAATTTTTTACAACGTTGTATTTATATATATGTATATATACGTCTAGCTTTGATTGGCATGCGCATTAGCTCGTTCACTTTATTATGTGTGTGTATGTGTGTGTCGCGCGCGCGTGCGTGTGTGCTTAGTGCGTGTGCGTGTGTGCATCAACGGGCGTATGCACTCACAACGCACTCGCTGATATTCATCAATAATTTTGAGCACAAGCCGAGACAGTGACTAAGGTGGTGCTTGAGGCGAGCACTGCATAATCTGATGTCCATTGATACCCCTTGCACAAATCATGCATGGTTGGCTGCCTTCACGTGTGGCGATATTAATGGGCAAGCGCTTCTTATATCATATATACATAAAAGTGCATTTCACCGCCATGAACGTGCATCAAACCTCGCGCTACTTCGATCGGTCGCAGCATTGTAAATCGAAGCACGAATGACGTCTCATCGACCTCCGCCGCCATCATGACCCTGTGCCAAACACACACACACCTTTCTATTACAGCAACTTGCATGATAAATTGGCTGCCGCTCTTCGTACGCGCGCTACAATACCGCAAACGTGTTGGCAACGGACATACATTATCGTTGCCATTGCGAGAGCATGCTCACAGTCAACGCACACGCGCGCGGGTACATGCCGATGCGCAGCATGCACTTATGTGGCGCGCACAATCGCATGCATGCAATTCTTACATAGTGAATGAGGACACATGCGATCAAAGCAACGACTGATTATGCGCACGTCGTGACCAAAACGACGAATAACGAAAACAAGCATGCGCGCGCGCATCCATGCTCATGCGCGCAACGCGTCCCAAAAACGAAACACACAAAATAACAGCATGCAACCTATGTGGGCATTGTACACATAAAAAACCACGTTCAGAAATCAGCGCTCCGCTGTTGAGCTGTGCGTGCAACGAGTGGAACCGTCGAATAATGCTGAGTATCAAATATGATCTGGCATTTTAAGTCCTCCCCGGAGCGTTAGGATCATGTGTGCGACAGTGCTTAATATGTACGTCTCGACATGCGATGCCATAACGCGTGGGTAGCGTCGCGGTAAATGCACGCGAATGCAGCGGCACTGCCATCGTTAGCGTCTGGCGATCGTGAGATCGAAAGTCGTCTGTGACGCCCGTTGCGATTTGAGCTTTGCTGCTGCTGCTGCTGCTGATTGACGTGGCATGGGCCAAGTTTAGTTTATTCTAGGCCCGGTCGATCTTAAATTAAGATCTCCACTAGGCGCATCTGACGGTCGATGGGATTATTTATCTTGCCGACGTGGCGCACTCGAGAGATTCGAACATGAACATCGAGTCTGCCATTCCATTAATGATTTGACATTTCTCGATCCTCGCGTCTGCTATGCAATGTAAAAGCGAATCTATCTGATTTCCGAACATCGCGTCGGCCATGCGATGTTTGAATCATTTTCGCCATTACATCATATGACCGCAGGATCATGTGCGCGACAGTGCTTTGCCTTTTGCTTCCTAGCATGCCATGCCATAACGTGTGGGTGGCGTCGCGATAAATGTACGCGACTGCAGTGGCACTGTCATCGTTAGCGCCTGGCGATCGTGAGATGAAACATTCGACTGTATCGCCCGTTGGGATTCGAGCTTTGCTGCTGCTGCTGCTGCTGCTGCTGCTGCTGCTGCTGCTGCTGCTGCTGCTGATTGACTAAGGTAATTTGGTTTGGGTGAAGATTATAAAGGTCAGAGGTAGTAAGTAAGGTAATTTACTTGGTGCCAAGATTATAAAGGTCAGAGGTAGGTAAGGTAAGGTAATTTGGTTTGGGTGAAGATTATAAAGGTCAAAGGTCTAGGCGCTGTCGATCACAAATATGCGATCTCCACTAGGCGTCGATCTTTTTGCACAGCGCGATTATTTACCATGTGATGTTAACATGGATATCGCCATTACATCATCTGACCGCAGGATCATGTGCGCGACAGTGCTTCGCTTTTTGCTTCCCAGCATGCCATGCCATAACGCGTGGGTGGCGTCGCGGTACATACACGCGACTGCAGTGGCACTGTCATCGTTAGCGTCTGGCGATCGTGAGATGGAACATTCGACTGTATCGCCCGTTGGGATTCGAGCTTTGCTGCTGCTGCTGCTGATTAAGGTAAGGTAAGGTAAGGTACTAGGCCCGGTCGATCTTAAATTAAGATCTCCACTAGGCGCATCTGACGGTGGATGGGATTATTTATCTTGCCGACGTGGCGCACTCGAGAGATCCGAACATGAACATCGAGTCTGCCATTCCATTAATGATTTGATATTTCTCGATCCTCGCGTCTGCTATGCAATGTAAAAGCGAATCTATGAACATCGCGTCGGTTACGTCATATCATGATGTAATGACGCGATGATCATGAACATCGCGTCGGCCATGCGATGTTTAAATCATTTTCGCCATTACATCATATGACCGCAGGATCATGTGCGCGACAGTGCTTTGCTTTTTGCTTCCCAGCATGCCATGCCATAACGCGTGGGTGGCGTCGTGGTACATACACGCGACTGTTGTGGCAATGTCATCGTTAGCGCCTGGCGATCGTGAGATGAAACATTCGACTGTATCGCCCGTTGGGATTCGAGCTTTCTTTGCTGGCTGGCTGCTCTTGGCTGGCTGGCGGCTGATTGACTAAGGTACTAGGCAGCGTCGATCACAAATATGCGATCTCCACTAGGCGTCGATCTTTTTGGACAGCGCGATTAATTACCATGGAAATGTTAACATGGATATCGCCATTACATCCTTATGACCACGAAGGATCATGTGCGCGGCGGTCTTTGCTTTTTGCTTCAGCCATGCCATGCCATAACGCGTGGGTGGCGTCGCGATAAATGTACGCGACTGTTGTGGCACTGTCATCGTTAGCGTCGGCGATCGTGAGATCGAAAATTCGGCTTGCGTCGCCCGTTGGGATTCGAGCTTTGCTATTGCTTTAACTTCTTCTTTATTTCTTTATTTCTTTGCTGATTGACTAAGTAAGTAAGTAGGTAATTTACTTGATGCCAAGACGATAAAGGTCAGAGGTAAGGTAGGTAAGGTAATTTGGTTTGGGTGAAGATTATAAAGGTCAAAGGTAGGTAAAGGTATTAAGGTAAGGTAATTTGGTTTGGTTGAAGATTACTTTAAAGTCAAAGGTAGGTAAGGTAAGGTAAGGTAAGGTAATTTGGTTTGGGTGAAGATTATAAAGGTCAGAGGTGAAGTGTAAAGTATTTGGTTTAGGTGAAGATTATAAAGGTCAGAGGTAGGTAAGGTAAGGTAATTTGGTTTGGGTGAAGATTATAAAAGATTCGGAGGTAGGTAGGTAAGGTAAGTAAGGTAATTTGGTTTGGGTGAAGATTATAAAGGTCAGAGGTAGGTAGGTAATTTGGGCAGGTTCCAAATCATAAGGAGCAGAGGTTCGCAATGTCACACTAAAGCTCTGACTCTGATTTCTGTCAGTCACTCCTGTCATGTCTCTCAGGTCATAATAGTGATTGTCAGCATTCATGTCACTCGTCACTCTGACACGACTGTCCCTCGTACAACTGACTCTTGATCTACCCTTGCTAGTACAGCAATTCCCAGAGCGACACTTCGAAACCGTCGTAGGCCATCGCAGGATGATGATCGAACCATAATGAGCATTGGACGCAGAGCGGCGATGTCGACGATGCTAATCGAAACGTCGGGTCGCATACGTTCGGGCAAACACCGACATACTATAGTCTGGCAATCGTCATCGAATGCCCTGCAAGCCCCCCAAATTTATCAAGATCTATCGATTATCATGCGAATGGACCCGATACTGCATCGGGAATGGGACATAAACCATATAACGATATAAGCGACTTTCCGAAACGAAAACAATGTGAGAATCGGAATGGGGGGGCAGGGAGAGATCTGCGACGGATAAAATTTACGCGGGCGGGAAAAGGCGAATTGTCGTAGGCCTATTGGATATCCGTCTTTAGATAGACAAGCCTATGGTGCATTGGTTGTTATTGGTAATTATAGAAATGCATTCATAGTACATTGGCAAACAGTATGGCTGGATTCTACCGTATGGGGGATTATGCATAAAATACTACACTATCTACATGGGGATCCAGGAACAGGGACGAGCGAGTCTGGATCGATGTGATTGCTGACGGAGGGGTGAGAGACGAATGCCGTATAATTTATATGCTGAATCACTTTGGCGGAATTGCAAACGGATGAGTCCATACGCTTGCATGCGCATTCGTGCTAAATGCACATTTGCATGCATACACCCAAGCCATCCACATTTGCGCTGGTCGCACTCAAAATACTCACCGACGGGGCACTAGCAACAAATGGAGGACTACGCGATGCGCTATTGTTTTGTCCAGTTTTCGCCAACGCATTGACAGCATATGCGATTGTTGCCAAGCGTGTCACAGCGCGAGACAGTCAATTTCGTCGATTTCTGCACATCGCCACTGGGCATCCAAATGAAGTAATAAGGAAGCAAATAATGCAATTACTTCATTTCCCACCACCTGTTCATCTGTACTCAGAACTTTCCACATTAATCCCGGAACAAGAAGTTCACGGCATGATAAAATGCGCGGAAGGTGCAAGCACGTATGATACATTTACCTGTATTCAGAGATTCAAATTCATGGAATTGATGGGTGGAAGTAGCACTGCTGCATTAATATATTCAGTGAAGCTGTCTTCGCATGCAATAGCATAATGTAAGCGGCTCGCGACATCGTCAGGGTCTGACATCACTGCACACGCACGCCACTCGAGTGATACACACACACACACACACACACACACACGTACACACACGTACACGCAGAATATCGTCCTGACGACGCGACCACGCGACAAACCCACAGTCAACACAAATCTGGCGTGCAGGTGATGGCCGATAACCTATTACGTACGTCCGTAGCCACTGCATACGGCTGTAATAAAGTAAGAGCCCCATCGTGCATGCACACATACACAGACGCACAGCATCACTCTCTCGCTGCTTTCACGCGTTCATCGCCCATCCGCCCGCCTACGCACGCGCGCGCGCACGCACATGCTTTCTTTCGCACTGCGAATTCATCGATGTACGTATCTTTTATTATTTGATATCCATGACCAAAAGACGTCGCCCTCCAAATTCATTATCGCGCGCATACCAAACACGAAGCTGATGCAGCCACATGTTTACGAACACGCACGCACACGCAGTTAGTTCGTTCACAGTGGCCATTCAATAAACAGCCTAATATACCGCTGCCAATGCGTATCGTAGCAATATTCGAATTGCGACGACGTGCGTTTGCATCGTTGCTGGACGTGCTGCCGTGCGTGTTGTATATGGCTAAACGGTTACGCGCTGTTGCTGTTGAGCTGTAGACGCACTAATACAGCGCATGCATGTATACATCGATTGGTGAAATCATGTTTTCATCGATCGGCAAAACAAGTCGACGATGAGTAAACTCTTCGCCGCTCTTCGTTGATATGTTATGAATATAGTTCATCGTGCCCGAGCGCGTGTGATACAACCACCCATGCCTAATATATCGCATGCCGTTCATGCACGCATGTATGATACATTGCCTAATAATATCTCCATGTTCTTCATTCATGTATGATACATTTACCTGTATCCGAAATATATTGTAACGGTGCACACGAAGATTTACACGTAGTTCATTCAATAATGAATATATTTGTATAACTATACGTGCATGCAGCGAAGCACGGCAAGTCTGAATCGGTGAATCCGAGCGCTTGGACATACATATTTCCGTGTCAGATTATGATAACTGATAATGCACACGACAGCCTGTCAATTATCTCGGAATAAATGGCATGATATAAGACATTTTAATATATACACCGAAGTATAGTACTATATAATGTATAATATTATGCACAATGTTACATGAACGCTTCGTTCATTGTCGCATGCCCACGAATTGTCCAGCACACAACGTTCCTGCATTATTAGAATGTTGCTACATGGCAAAAAAAACCTATATTGTCACGTTTTTGTGATCCTGGCCACGCTGGTATGACCTTAAAATGTTGGATACGCTCATCACGTTTGTTCAGTTGATACGAACGAATGAATATTTGTTCACGAGTTGATGCAAACGAAAGAATGTGCGATTTTCAACATACACATCGTTTTGTAAACCAATAATATTTGTAAGCTCATTACCATGTGATATGAAGACATGCATGCACGATACATCAGTGAGAAATATGCATGCCATTCACAATTACTATTTATTAGGTATTACCGGTAATTGGGCACCTTTGATTACTGCTAATGATTAGCTCTCGGTGCAGGTTGCCTCCTGCGGCTGCATTTCAACGAGTGTGGCGGCATGAAGAAGTACAACCGACAGCATCATCAGCGAAGTCTTCTTCAAGTGCGCACGCAGCACTAAGGCGGCGCTCTGGTAACACATTAGTCATTTGACATGCTAGATATCCGCATCCTCGATCTCCCCGACCAGCTTGGGGAACTTATCATTGAAGCTTTAGGGTTAGGTTTGGCGACCGCAGCTCGAATATCTACTACGTGTCACAGGTTCTACACATGGATACAGCTGGCACGCAATCACATTAGCACGTTGGATATCCAGGTGGAAAGATCATGCGGCATATCGTGGACGGCGAGGAGATTCAATGACTATATTTCGACAGTGGCAAAGGACTGTCCGCATCTTCGGAATCTCGGCGCTTGCGGATGTGGATATGCGACGAATTCTGCGATCTCCTTGCTCGCCCGGCGGTGCTCATCAGGATTACGTTCAGCGAACATATCCGACTGCTCAGGCTTGACCACTACATCTGTCATATATGACCTGATCAAACACTGTCCCCAGCTGACGTCGTTGAATGCGGCAAGGTTACCATGCAGTGACGCCGACCTGGTTGACGATGCCATCGTCGCACAGCAGCACCTCCCCAACCTCTGCCCTCACCTCCGTCATTTGAACGTCTCTCAGTGCAGCGGCATCTCGGACACGGGTATCCAATGTCTCCTTCGAGCATGCCCCGCGTTGGAATCACTTGACATAGCCGAGTGCAAACAGCTGACAAATTCCACGTGGCTGGCAGTGGCGACCAGCTGCCCTGAGCTGCGCTGTATCTGGGCCAAAGGACACCCTTCCTTGCAGGATGCCGCGCTTCAGGCCATCGCGCAAGGGTGCACACACTTGCAGCGGGTCAGTGTCGCAGAATGCAATAGCCTGACGGATACCGGGGTGCAGTTACTGGCCTCGAGCTGTGCAAGCCTCCAAGAACTTGACATTTCGGAATGCCGCAAGATGACGGATGCAGCGGTGCTGGCGGTTGCAGCGCACTGCGCGGAGTTGAGGCGCCTGCGCATGTCTTGGTGCTGGAATGTCACTGCACACGCTGTCGAGGCGCTCGCCAACGGCTGTGCTGGATTGATAGCGCTGAATGTGTCAGACTGTTGGAATTTATCCGATCATGCGGCGTGCGTGATCGCAGAGAGGTGCTCACAGTTGCAAGCCGTCGATTTTTCCAGGTGCAGCTTGTTGACAGACCTCGGGGTCCAAATGTTCACACGTCGCAGTGCCCGTACCCTGCGCTCCGTCAGCTTGTCAGGCTGCAGCCGACTGACGCCAACCGCATTCAATGCGCTGGCCGCCAACTGCCATTGGTTACACATGATCAATATACGCAGTTGTTGGTATGTGACCGATGATGCCGTGACGATGATTGCTCAAAACTGCCCGCAGTTGCGGACCCTAGACGTGTCGAATTGCTGGATGCTGACTGCGTCATCTATTGAGGCCGTGCTGCAGTGTTGTGACCAATTGCACTCACTCCACATATCAGGATGTGTGAGTCTAACCGATGACATTGCAAAGGGCTTCAACGTTGCCTCTCCCCTCTCACTCGAAATGTTGGATGTTTCGCGGTGCCCGCTTCTTGCAGACGAAGCGATGCGTGCCATGGCACAATCGTGCCCACAGCTGCATACGTTGAATTTGGCCGAGTGCATCACTGTGAGTGACGCCAGCATGCGTGCCATCGCGGATACCTGCATCCAGCTACAAGTACTGGACATATCGGGCTGCAAGCTTCTCACAGACGAAGCTATACATGTCATAGCAAAAAATTGCCCACGCATGCAGTCACTGAAGCTTTCATGGTGTCATCATCTATCTGAGGTTTCAATGCAACCGCTGGCAGATGGCTGCCAAGAATTGAGTTGCATATTAGATGTCTCTTGGTGCACCAGCTTGAGGCGGGCATTACAGCATGCCAGTATTGTGGAATGATAATGCGGTATATCCAATGATAAGGCAACGATCATGACCACATGTGTATTCATGTAATGCAGAGGATTCGCACATACAATGATTTGCGGCCGATCCGCTGCAGGGAAAACACAAGCGGAAGCACACGCTGGAGCGGGATGGGGTTGTTCGTGCCAGATGCGCCTACGGCTAGATTCGAGTTCAGGCAAACTCGGGCGATTCATGAAAAGGTGGCGGCCAGCGTAGAAAACCATGGGTCCGCGTAGATTTATTTTGCACGTTATATGATGCCTTTCATTGCAGGGTATTCTCTGTTATTAGTTTGGAAACGTATATATGTATATCTAATACATGTAGAAACACTATTAGGTGTGCATGTGTGGAGAATGAAACAAAAGACGCTGAGTTCTTCCTCGGACAAGCTTCAGTACTTTAAACCCGATGCGTAACGGCTGTATGGTCACCAAGCACTAATAATTATTCTCGATTCGTCACCGCAATTTCACGTTGTGTACATTATCGTACGCATACCTCAATCTCAGTGCCATACAACTTCGCATCCGTAAATCGCCATTGCAGCCTTGCATGCCCCACCCGCGCCGGGTAAAGCGTCGCGTATGTGTGCCGGTGGTATCGCCCGGTGTACATGTAAGTCGCGGTCCGTGTAATATCGGATGCCTCTGTTGCTTGGTGCATGCCAGTCGCTTTGTAGTAAGCCAGAGTGTAATTAAATTCTCGATTCGACATCACCCATGCTTTCTGAAATCTGACAAACATCATACATGTTGTCACCCAGTTATGATGTCGCACTGTCATGTGCCGGCAGTCATATTATTTGCCGCAGTACTCAAAACACAATTATGTATTTGTGTATGCTTGATAGTGCACTTTCTTTTGGAAGTTTCAACACACGGTGCTATTCTCCATTCGCCCCCTCTATTTTGGAAAAGAGTAAACGGCCATTTACTAATCTGGAGAATAGTATTTAAAAACACGTATGCCAAAAATACAAATCGTGCATAATCATGTTATCTACATGTTCAGTGTTCTAAAATACGACCCATCGATACTGGGGAAAATACCCGCGATCGATGTCGATCAATCAAGCGCGCGAGTGCGGCGCTCGATGGTGACCAACTACTAACTTTTTCGGACCATAGATATGCGGGTGTTGTAAAACTTGGCATTATTGTTTTCGGTCTTCATATCGCAATGGTCTCGATCATATGAGATCATGTCGGGGTTTTGACACTTCCGCCGGAAATTTCCGGCAATATTTTCACTCGACCGGCAATAGTATGTAGCATTTCAAAACAGAGGGTTCTATTCGATGGCAAAATGACTTCAAACCGTACGAAAAGTTCCCATCCATTGTTGTCCGACGGTGGGCTAATATGTAAATAACATGATATACACGTGGAGTCGAGATCATAATTCGACTACTATTCTAGGAATAGTGAGATTTGTACATCTTTGATTGCATTGTTCGGATACGAATTTGAGTCTGATATACGTTTGTAGCTTAGGATGAGGAAATGGATTCAATTTCCATTGTTATTCACTCATGAACCATACTCAGATCCCATTCACGCACCATACATTTGTTTTTTGTAGGTCCTACTCGTATCATATTATGAATTGTTGATTAGTCCACCATCGGAAAGGGCTTTTGAAATGAAACAATAGCATATTCCTATCACATTGATAACACCATTTGCCCATGTGAGCTTATAGATAGATGTGTAGGACACCGAATATGGCACGTATGGAAATCGATGACGGCGGTCAAACAAAATATGCTACTATTCTGGAGAGTAGTAGGGATTCAACCATGAAAGAATGACATGTGCAAGGGTGCAGTAGGTCCGATATGAAGTATGTTCGGCGATGAGCATGTCTAGTCTTGACCTATGTGCACTATATGCATGATAAACGAAATATAATTAGGTATTGATGTAAACCCAAACCCCTCCGCGCCCCATTTGCAAAACTCTAAATATCTAGCACATTGTTCGTTGTATGTCGGCCATAGACTTTGCTCACGCGTTGCCATAAGACATTGGTGGATGCCATTGCGCATCAAACCCGTATTGAAGTATCCCATGAGCCATAATTTGCTTGCGTGCGCGATCTTGATACTCAACCTAGACGTCGTAGCGCATCACATATTGCAAGGGGGTAAGATACTATTCTAGAGAAGAGTATCCCAGGACGAACGGAGACTATATATTGTATGGGCTTGGATCACCCTCCAAAATAATGTGATATTCAAGGTGCTTTATATACAGTTACTGAATGGAATCTTCCATTTATTTGATACCCACTTATGCATGCAGAACTCGAGGTTGGCGAAACATATAATTTTGGAGCTGTACCTCCCAAAAGTAATTCCAGAACCTATATACAAAAGTCATTTTGTATCTGCAAAAGTCAGTTTGTATCGGCAAAAGTCATTTTTGTATCGGCAAAAGTCATTTTCTGTAAAGGCAAAAGTTGTTTTTGAATCGGCAAAGTCATTTTTGTATATGCAAAAGTCATTTTTGCATTGATAATACAACTTGCTTGGAATATCCGGTGGATGCAAAACACGGCTTCGGTAGGGTTTGTATGCAAGATTTTGGAGGTAGATTTCCAGTAGGGGCCTCACTCCCTGATATATTACTCGAGATGGACCGTGCTTTAAGAAACGGACATTTTGAGTTTATTATATATATGTGCAGTATAGCGATGCACAATGAAATGTGCTAGCCCATGGTATGTCCGTATCCCGATTCACACTACCATTGCCTGATTGTGATTTTGCCAACTTGCTCAAACACTGATTTGTATCGCTTCTTAGCTATCAATGGCGGTGCCTCTGACACGATGGTGCATTGAAATTTGCACACCGCAGCCTATATCACTCCTGGTCGTCGCCGGCGAAGCACTGATTCCGTCGCTGGCATACTCTGTATAACCGTTTAACCCCTAAACTGCGACGTGATGAGATCATATCAGATGCCTCTGTTGCTTGGCACGAATCGCACAATGCGTGGTGGTAAGCCAGAGTGAATACTACAAATACTCTTTAGAACCGTGCATAACTCTAGTCATGTGCGAGGCAAACAAATCGTAGAATTGCAGGTTGCATCATCATCAATGTGCGCGAGTTGAAAATGTCCCGTGGGTTTTGTTCGCTTGCTGATCTGAAATGCAAATATGCACGACTAGGTCGTCGACAGGATGAGGGCATGAAAGCCGTTTCCCAATGGGCTGCTCACCACGGTAAGGGGCTACTGCAATCTTTCGCGGACGAGGGGAACATCGACAGTTTTGCTCACACGTTCGTTATGTCCAGTGTCGGAGTGGATGGAGGTGTCGATCTCGTGCTTCGCATGCACCCGAAAAGTAGCGACGACTACCTTCGCTCAGCGTACGTCCACTTGGATTTCGTACATCGCAAGGTTTCTGGGGATTGGGTGACGATGGGGGCGCACGTGTTCTGCATAGAGGCCAACGCCCTGCTCACTATTGCCACCATGAACGTACCCAAAGACTGTACTGAAACACAGGTACTGTTTTGGACATTGGTGAAGAAGACGGTAGCAGCCGAACACCCGCGTGCGGAAGTATTATTCTACGGCTTCATGGGAGATGCAGCAGGTAAGTTAAAGATCATAATTTTCAATGGGGGAGTTTGCACGTTATACGGTTCTGACAATCGTATACGGTTGTCAGAACCGTGTAACCTACGCATGATATACAGGGTAAGTCAAAAAGCATAATGTTCAATGTGGGAGTTTGCACGTTATACCGTTCTGACAATCGCATACGATTGTCAGAACCGTGTAGCCTACGCATGATAGGACAGAGTTGTATCTCGGACGTCTATGATGAGGGCGATATGGGGGAGACTATACTCCAAATAAATCCTGACAACCCTTGGGGACCCTATGAGTTTGGTGAGGAACCGTACCGTGAATCGCAGCATATGACGTGCGTGCAAAAACATCACCGGACACTTAGGCAACACGGAGCGCCTGATTTGGAAACCAAGCTTCTGATGTGGATGTTAATCAAATCTTCCAACCACTTCTACACTGCACGCTTCGATGAGGTCATGAATGTATATTGCCAAATCGGTGGGTTTACCCACCGTAACACGCTGTTACGGTGGGTAAACCAACCCTACGATTTTGGCGCGTAACGGGGTCGTTACGCGGTTCCGCAGGAAATGTGACATTATAGTGACCAACTAGACACCTAAAACCAATATTAAAAGTACTCGGGGGTCAATAGACTTGGCGGCAGACGTTGTCAAACATGCCTCCTATTGCGCTCAACTTGAGAAAACGTGAGAAAAATAATAGGGTGTGAGTTATGCATTCCCGCTGGTGCGTGTGGGCGGGAATGAGATGTCCAAGAGTTTGTTGGGCAATGCCCCAACCCCCTCGACTATAGCTTGAAGGCTCGAGTGGCCGCATGTGACCAGGACAAAGCACCTGGCAAGCGATTCGAAGTGGCGTTCGAATATGACGGAGACAAGCACGCGAAGTCCCTCGTCTTCGTCACCGCGTATTTGCACTTGGGTGAATACATGACAATACACATGCTTAAAACATAATGGATTGCCTTGTTGAGATGAAAAACGTTTGGTCTATGAATGTATTTTGACGTATAAACTTTTGCAGCTGCGTGAGCTGTACCCATTGACGTGAACTTATTTTCCCCACGAAACACTTTGAAAATCACGGATTTTAGCCAATTTTAGGGCTTAACGAACCCCGACACCCCCATGGTAACGTAGCATGCCTACTACGATATGCACGTGCCTCCCCAAGTGATGTACATCAAAACTTAACATTGCCAACTATCATATATGAAGTGCCAACTCTAAGATCGCATACTAGCGCCTCCCTCCGTACGGCACGGATCTACCAATATTTGTAACACGTGTAAACCCACCGTAAGCAAATTTCCCAACCCACCATAATATTTGGCAACTTCATGCGCCTCTTACATATCGAAACACCTTAGAATGGTGCAAAGTATATATGTTTTCCATGCTCGAAGAATTAACGAGTGCCGTGAAACATAGGTTTGAGACCATATACGCCGTTACGTAGAAGCTTTGGGTTGTTCAAAATCGTCATTACGGTGGGTTAATCCACCGTACCCATTTGGCAATAGACAATGTTGAAAGCAAAGCGATGGAGGCGCGTTGATTCCAAGGAAGGAAGGGCTACGGACCGGAGTGTGAATAAGCCATCGCAGGATAGCATGCATACTTACAAGACTCTTGCTGGATGTGACACACCGACAGTAAAGACTGTCACCTGTCACTTCCTATAGTAGGCTGGGTGACCGTCACCAGTAGACGGGAAACACCCGTTAGTATTTATGTGTATCTCTTTTATCAATCTGAGCCTTTTACCGTTCTGATATCGAAACCCTTAACACAGGGTTTATTCTCCGTTATCCGATATATACACCCGACTATATATCTGACAGGTTTGGCCCCACTTGCGCTTTATTTAGCCACTGCGACACCGCGAGGATGATTGGCTAAGGCCGGACGCTTGGGATGGAGTGAGGCGCTCCGCGCGTGGAAGTGCCGGCAGTCGCGGGTATGGCCTAAGTTTTGTGGGTTGATTTACGGCTAGCTGTAGGCCTTTGAGGACATCTTTTCTACGGGATTTAACGTTGGGTTGGTTTACGCATCCTGGTTGGTCACCACACCGTTTCGTATCGGCCGCCATCTACCACACGACTTCTCAGAATTTCTGCTCTCTCACGGCAGCCGTATCGACGACCCACCACATTTCTTGGCCGCCCAAGACTACCGCATTTCTTTTTCCCCACGTCTTCTTGCCTCACTCCACCCCTTTAGTCTTCTTCATCATGGTTGCTTCTACTAGATCGACGGCTAGCATGGCGCATCGCCGCCGCACATTAAGCACAATTTTTGACTCCGTTGCTGCCAGGCATGCCAACACGCCCGCGACCCCGCCAGCGGCACAGCCGGCCGCTAATTCGGCGGGGGCCGCATTTTTGGCATCGGTACGCACTAAACAAGGCTACAATTCAAGCAATTGCAATATCTTTATGGCAGGAAAGATTGACCAGTAAATTAACAGGTTGAGCAACAGCTCCTCCAAATAGTTACTTCAAGTTAGAACAGCCTCCAAATGGGCAATATTCATGTCTTATACTTTCAAGGCGCGCAATTCATATCTCTAATCGATCTGTCCCATGTCGGCTGGCATATCATCATCTGCCACCTATACAAATCCTAATCAGAGAATCTGCATTTGGACAATCCTAATCAAGACAGTTGATTTCATTGTCCCTTGCTGATCTTTGCCTTCTTCCTACGAGGAGCCACGTCCAGCACTTCTTCTTCATCACTGTCACTGCTCATGGTGCATTTCAAATGAGTGATATAATCATGTGTCCAACATCTCGGATATTTCCTAGATTGCCTCTTCGTCTCTTCAGACACCCCAGCCTTATTCTCAACCATTGAAGTCAATCCAGTATCCGACCCATATGGTTTCTTTGATGGTACATGAACAGTTTCCACCACAGAGGCTGGGGCATCCTCAGATATGGCCTCAGACTTCTGCTCGGTAATAGGCTGATCATCGGGCTGAACAGGTGAGGTCGGGGAGGTGCCCTTTGGTACCCAGTGAAGTTCACCCTTCTCATCCATGATCAATTGCAGTCCCAGTCTCTTCAACCTTCGAGCTTCAGCTTGTTCTTCAGCATCGTCAGCTACCAAGTCATCGAACTCGCTGACGTCATCCTCGGTGTCATCATATTCAGGCGAAGTTGGCTCCCATTTCGGACTGGCAGTGTCCATGTCATATATGACACCCGCGTCATCTTTGTCATCCGAATCTGGTAGCTTCTCCTTACTGTTAGTGACACCTGCGTCATCATTGTCATCAGAATCTGGTAACTTCTCCTTACTCCAGGACACAGCGCCTGTACCCGAATCTTCACTGTTCGTAGGCGCTGAGTGTATAGGCTTACGCCCCTTGTAGGGAATTCCACGATATTCGTCATCGTCAATCACAATCGTCGGATTCCAGTACGCGATCCCAACGCGGCTGATCGGTAATGAGAATGGCGCTACCGGTGCCTTCAACTGAGTGGCGTCTTCTAGAAACCAGCCGCCGCCCCTATTACGCTCCCAGCGGCGTAGCGCACCAGAAGGGTGTACGATAATATGCTGCCAGCTATAATCAAGTCCAGGCTTTCGCTCCCCATAGTACGAAGTCAATGGCTCGGGAGTCCCCTTCCGAGCCCATTGCCATCTCACTGCCCCAGTATGCATAAATACAATATGCCAATCGAATGGCTTGGCCGGGCTATTGTTCCCTGGCACAACTCCTCCCCTCTTAGCTTGTTAGTACAAAGAGATGATAACTCAGAGTCATTTGTACAGCAGCTAAGATCCAGACACAGATCAGCCATGCGTATGGATGCGTGATATGCTTTTCTGATCGAACAGGTGCTCGAAGAGTTGACGAAGCAATCCAGTGGGCAGAGGGTATACAGCGGTGGAAACTCCCGCTCCTTGTTGCCCTGGATGAGGTCCCAGTTGAGCAGTTTCCGGATGTGTTCCCAGAGTCTGTTGGTGAAGACAAGGAGTATCCATCGTGCAGTACCGTAGATCCACTGGAGGAGGCGACTGCGTCCAGATGCAAGTAGGCTTGCGATAACCAGTGCCATACATACAGTAAGAGCAATACAACGGGGTAGGTAACCGGCGAACTACGGGTCGAAATCGCAGCGCAAAGGGAAACCTGCCCATCGGATTTTCCATAAACCAATGCTGGGGTTTGAGAAAGTCAAAAATTTGGAGCGTTCGGCGTACACAAGCATCAGCCTGTCGCAGTTGTCGCACCCCAGTGGTCTTAGCCTGACTGTATTCGGTGCACGGTGGACTAGCCCAGATGACGTCAAAGTAACCAGGCGCGTAACGCTTGAAGTCCCAGTCCTGAACCTTCTCAGCGTAGGTAGGTTGCCAGCGAGGATCATGATCGACGGTGACCACAGTGCTCTTCGGATAACATGACATGAAACTTCTCTCCACACTTCCTGTACCACTGAAAAGTACTAGTAGTCGCAACTCGCGTGTCGAGACCCCAGAGTCCAGAAGAGCTAGATGCGTCACAAAGGCGTCAGCGGAGCGACAGTATTGTTCCCAAGGTAGGCAGTTGTCCAGAGAAGTGAGTTTTCCTTCATCAGAAGTATCCAGGAAAGTTAGAGCTCCGGCGCGTTCCCGCCTTTGCTTCCGCTGCATTCTGACCTCCTGTAAGGCTTTTTCCCGGGCTTGTCCTTCTCGTGATAGTCTCAGTTGTTCGAACTCCGTGAGCTGTTCGAGTTCACCCCCGTAGTTCAACGACTCACGGGTCTTCCAGGAGTCATGAGCATTAGAGTACCCAGTCCAGCGAACCAGAAATTCTTCTACTTCCTTGCCTCCTTTCATAGGTTTCACTCTTCGAGCCAGAATCTTAGACACATGGGTCTGGGATTGTCCATCCACGAGAACCTTGGCAGGAGTAGGTATTTGTCGACGCAGCGCAAAGGCTTCATCCGCGGTGCGGTATTCCTTGAGGCGATGCTGCGCAAAAACATCGTGGATACGCCATTTAGGGGGTAACTTGAGCCGGTAAGCCACCGGAGCACCTCTGTCAATTTCGGGTAGCTCTCGCTGCTGGTCGCTGAAGAACCTCTCGGTGATGGGTAAGGGCCCGTGCCGGCGAGGTCCCAGCTTCCTGAAGGATTCGCGGTTCATGATATTTTCCGTGAGATGCTTGGCATCTACCCAGACCAAGTCTCCCAACTGAAAGGATTTGGCGGTGTGACGCTGGTCAAACTGATGTCGCTGGCGGTGCTGTGCCAGTTCTAGCTTAGTGCGGGCGTCCTCTAGTTGAGCCGCGAATTTACTAGCCATCTCGTGTGCCGTACCTTCTCCACCCTTACGCTTGGAGTGTTGTCCAGCAGCCGCTTGCAGGAACAAGTCCAGTTGCGACATAGGCGAGTGCCCCAAGACCAACTCAAACGGGGTAAAGCCGGTTACATCGCTCCGCGTATCGTTTATGGCGAACTCTACGTTGGCACACCACAAATCCCAGTCCTCTGGATTGCTGCCTACGAAGGACCTTAGCATGTCTTCTACCACGCGGTTGGTATGTTCAGCTTGTCCGTCCGAACGAGGGTTGTAAGGCGTGGTGGAGGCCACTTTAGTTCCCATAAGTCTCATCAATTCCTTCCACATAGCATCCTGAAAACGAGGGTCGCGGTCAGAGACAATCTTCATAGGGGTGCCATGTAGTTTCCAGATGTGGTCGAAGTAGATTCGAGCGATAACCTCAGAGGAGCTGTCCTGGAAGTTCAACGGGATGATGTGAACCATTTTGCTGAGCTTACATGTGAAAGTAGCAAAGGCATCGTGATTCCGCGCCGTGACTGGCAGTCCAGTAACAAAGTCCACACTGACCACTTGCCATAGTCGCGTAGGAATAGTGTGTGGGTTCAGCAATCCATCCGGGTAGGAATTTCTCGGTCGCACCGCTTGACAGATAGTGCAAGATGAAACCCAGCGTCCCACATCTTCTGCTGCCCCTTTCCACCAGAAGCGTCGCAGTACTCGTTCCAGAGTTTTGTCCCTGCCCGCGTGTCCAGCTGAAACAGATGCATGCGCCTCTTGCAGTACTACCTCACGGAGGGGTGAATCTTCTCCCAGTACCAACTGATAGCGCCCAGCGCTCACCCTCCACAACACATCTCCCACTACGCAGAAGTCACGAGTGCGTTGATGCGGAGCTTCTTGGATTTCCTTCCTTAAAGTCTGAAGGGGGCCAGGTCGCCCATATTCCGCTTGCAGCGCTTTGAGGAACTGGCCTCCTGATATCTGCTGATGCAGGTCTCGAACGCTGGCCGCTTCTCCAGTACGCACGATAGGAGGGGGGGAACTCGTTTTCCTTTCCCGCTTGACACGCTGTCGAGCTGGCGGGGCGTACACCACTAGCAGGGGCCAAGGAAGATCCAGAAGGGCTCCATCCGGGGCGGCGAACATCTGCACAGGTTCTCCTTGAGCGTCATGGGTAGGAATAATGTACTCCACTCTCATTCCCGCAGATCTGAACAACTGCCGCCACTGTGGCATGCGAGACTGAAAGTCAGGAAGGACAAAGAGAGCTGAAGTATTCTCAGGGTCCAGACGCCATTCTTCCACATATTTCCTCAGTACGGCCTCGATGGTCAAATGGTTGGAGGAGAAGGGAGGATTGCACCAGACGTTCAACCCTCGCCAGTTTTCCTTCAAGCAGTCCGTCCAGTAGCGGTTGACCTGACGATTCTTTCCTCCCAAGTCGCAACAGGCGTCCACCTCGAAAGGTCCATATTCTTGACTCAAGAAGTCGAACATGTCCGCACGGAACTTCCAGTCCTGTCGATCGCTGGGCTCCAGGAGTCTGGTTGAGGCCTCGCTGCACTTCGGCGTTGCTGAGTAATCAACAGGGGTCTTCCTGGGAGAAGGGGGCGAGGATGCTGTCAGTTTGCCAGAGCGCGTCTGAACTGCCAGGGTTGCTTTCTCGTACCCAGTTTCGGCCAGCTGCAGGGTATGTAAGGCGTCCATCCAGAGTTGAGGGGAGTCCATCCAGGTGAGAGTCCCACTGTACGCGAGGACTGGTTCAGGATCTTTGGTCTTGGCGCTGTTGGACTTGCGCTCCTTCAACTTGTTGGGATCTACCACTCCCAGGGGCGCGCGTCCTTGGCGGGACTCTTTACCAGCTGCAGGTCGAAACTTGCTGGCAGTGTCTGCGGCCGAGGGAGGTCGCTGCGGTTTCCCAGTAACCGGATGCACAAAGCCAGCTTCTACCAGTCCTTCTCTCGCGGAAATTTCCTTGTAGTCGGGTCGCCTGGACAGAGCGTCTGGAACCCAGAGTAGCGCCCCAGGGATGTACTCCATCTCGGGTACCCCTACCTCCACTAGATCCATGTACCATCGGGCTTGGCGTCGGCTGAGAGGTTGTCCAGGTGCCATTAACCAGACTAGGGGCTTATGGTCACCCTGCAATTGGAACTCGGTCCAGATGAGGTAGTGTCGCCAAGTTTGCGTAGTGCAGTGATGGAGAGCGCAGAGTTCTCTTTCGCCAGCATGGTAGTTCTGCTCGGCTCCATTAAACTGTCTGCTCTCAAAGGCGATAGGTTGCAATCCATTTCCTACGTCTTGCATCAGTACTCCCCCTAGTGCCACTCCACTGGCGTCAGTTTGTACCACGAAAGGATGCCGTCCTTCGGCCGCCGCTTTCATATCGGGTAGCGCCAGAGTGGGTGAAGAACATAGCGCCTTCTTAATCTCCTCGAAGGCCCAACGCTGCATGGGTCCCCATAGCCAAGCGACATCCCCTTTGGTGAGCTGAGTCAAGGGTTGTGCTACTTCAGAGAAGCCCAGCATGTACCGCCGGTAGTACCCAGCCAACCCCAAAAATTGGCGCACATGCGTGGCGTTTTCCAGAGCGGGCCAGTCCCTGATGGCGGCCAGCTTGTCATGTTGAGGTTGACTTCCTTCCCGTGAGATCACGTGCCCCAGAAAGCGTATCTGGGTCTGCAATAGTTGACACTTAGACTCTTTGAGGTAGATACCCTGGTTCTCACAGACTTCGAGAAATTGCTGGAGATGGGAAAGATGCTCCTCCAAGGTGTTGCTGAAGAGGATACAATCGTCCAGGAATATTCTTACAAAAGGAAGATGTCCCAGAGCGCGCTGCATGCGTCTCTGATAGCAGGAAGGACTGTTGGTCAACCCCATGGGCATCACCAACCACTCATACGAGCCATAGGGAGAAGTGAACGCCGTCTTTTCCACATCCTCAGACGCCATAGCCATCTGCCAGAATCCATCGACCGCATCGAAGGAGGAGAAGTACTTGGCCCCATGCATGGAGTCGAACAACTGCTGAATGTCGGGAAGTGGATATTTGTCCTTGACAGTCAGGCTGTTGATGGCTCGGAAGTCGCAGACCATTCTGAGTACTTCAGGTTTCCCAGGCTTGGGAACCATCAGCACTGGTGCAGCGAACGGACTTGAGGAAGGTCTGATGTAGCCCTTGCTCAGGAGTTCATCCAGGCGTTCTCGCAGTTGAGTCAGCTCCACCATGGACATCTTGTAGGGCCTCTTAGCGGGCGCGATGCCATTCCATCCCTCTTGCAGTCTCACGTGGGCCACTTCATCTTTTCGCAGGGCGTCAAAGTTGGGCAGCGCTTCGCGAATTACTCGAGGTGAAAAGGACTCGATCAGCTTCTGAAACTTCTTTCTCCACTCGGGGAGATTGAAGGGTCCTCCAAATTCTCGCTGGTGGCCACCGCTGATAACATCGAAGTCCCTACCAGAGGTGTCGCATAGGCCACTAAGATGTCGTGGGGTGTCGCGGCACTGTCCATTCCCGCATATCTGCGCCGATAGGCTTTGATCTCCTTGGTCGCTTGAGCCGCTGATAACATTACCATCGGTTCCAGAGCCATCGCGGTTCTCTCGCCTTTGCGTGTAGAGCTACGCCCTGGCGAACATCCCCGTATCCGCACGGATTTGCCATGCTGGCGAAACTTGACTGATCCCCACCCATCATAGTCCAGCGTGACCGGCGAGAGGTGTCTCAACCACCTTCCTCCGAGTACAATGTCCACCTTGATGCCCAGAGGAAGTACTCGCATCTTGATGACCTCGGAGTAAGTCCCCTCTGAAGTCTCGGCGGTCAGCTTGCCGTAAGCGACTTGCGCAGAGGTCTGCACTGACCCATCCGCGAGGGTAACGTTCAGCGGCATCCCATTAGCGCGAACTGTGAGGTTCAATCTCTTGACGCACTCACTGGAGATGAATTCATCCGAGGCACCAGAATCCACCAGCACGCGCACTCGCTGTCCCTTCAGCAAGGCCCAGAACACCAATAGCAGCGTTCCCTCTTTGTCCCGAATCGCAGTCAGCTGACTGTCCTGGTTCCACATTACTTGACCATCGCGTCGCAGATGTGCACAGATGGCTGCTCGCACTGGGTGATGCAAAGGTACGCGCTGCTTAGACCGGATAGGTCTTGTGCGCGGTGGTGCAGGCTGCGAACGAGGATCCGGACCAAAGTACCATCCACCTTCCAGGTCGCGATCTGCTTGTAGCTGCCGCTCCTTAGCGCGTCGCTCTTGTCCCTGAGCGCGTCGTCTGGCGCGGCTCTGCGTGCGGCTTTCCAGAGGGTAAGAGCGAAGAGGTTGGATGGAAATCTTCTCCTCCTCTTCCTCCCCAGCGCTATCTTCTGGTTCGGACTTTTGAGTGAACGAGGGGGTTTCTTCTTCCCGCGGTGCCGCCTGGGCGTTGGTGACGTTCGCTGGTGCTGCCACTGCTTCATTACCTTCCAGGATCGGCCGCAGACGATGGCGTTGCTGTTTCTGAATGGTCAGTAGCAGTTCCAGGTGGGTTTCCTCCTGGATGGTTTTCAGGGGAGTCGGCTCCACTCCTTCTGTCACCGTTGTCAGCACACTTGGATTGTTCTCCGATCTGGCGGCGGCCAGCTGTCGCTCCATCAACTGCTGCGTGAAGTTGAGCGACCGCTGGGAGTCCTCGAGGTCAGAAATGTCCCCAGAAGTTGCGGGCTGAGAACTGGATGGAGATAAGGTCAAATCCAGAGTTGTCGCTGGATTCGCATCTGATGGTTCCGCTGAGTCCAGGGAGAGTGAATCACCACTTGCTGTTGAGGGTAGAGCCAGGTGAGCAGCCTCCTCCGCAGCTTCCCTTTCTCGCTGGTTCCATTGGTGCACCCTGTATAGACTGCACCATGCGTCTGGAATTCCTACATCTCCACCAGAACCTGGGATAGTACCGCACTCGGTCTCCAGAGATAGCTGAACTGCTCCTTCGGTTATCGTTAGGTCAGGGGTGACCTTCCCATGCCATCTGTACCAGCGGCGGCGATATCTGCGCCACCCTTCTGGTACCCATGCATCTCTCCATTTCTCATTCTCCTTTACCAGCGCTGCCGCGGCCATGTGCTCCGGGTGCGTCATCTCTCTCCAAGCACGCGTGCGATCCGCCAGTGACTCTGCTCGAAGTCCTGGTGGTTCATCTCCCAGCCTCGTAACCTCTGCCTCATGCTGCAGTCGGTCTCGTACAGTCTTCGGAGTTCTGCTGCGAGGTTTTCCAGTGCGCTTGCGCGCTGCACTCGTAGTGCGCTCTGCGCTTGAGGTTGACGCCCTCTCTGCCAAGGCTGGACACGCTGCTGGTCGAGACGTCGAAGGAAACACCTCAGGTCGAAGTTTAAAAGGTGGGGGTTCTGAAGCTGGGCCAGTTTTTGAAGTTCCACCCCCTTCCTCCCCACTGTCGTCCAGAGGGTGTGAAACCGCGGGTAATCGCTGACGTCATCCTCGGTGTCATCATATTCAGGCGAAGTTGGCTCCCATTTCGGACTGGCAGTGTCCATGTCATATATGACACCCGCGTCATCTTTGTCATCCGAATCTGGTAGTTTCTCCTTACTGTTAGTGACACCTGCGTCATCATTGTCATCAGAATCTGGTAACTTCTCCTTACTCCAGGACACAGCGCCTGTACCCGAATCTTCACTGTTCGTAGGCGCTGAGTGTATAGGCTTACGCCCCTTGTAGGGAATTCCACGATATTCGTCATCGTCAATCACAATCGTCGGATTCCAGTACGCGATCCCAACGCGGCTGATCGGTAATGAGAATGGCGCTACCGGCGCCTTCAACTGAGTGGCGTCTTCTAGAAACCAGCCGCCGCCCCTATTACGCTCCCAGCGGCGTAGCGCACCAGAAGGGTGTACGATAATATGCTGCCAGCTATAATCAAGTCCAGGCTTTCGCTCCCCATAGTACGAAGTCAATGGCTCGGGAGTCCCCTTCCGAGCCCATTGCCATCTCACTGCCCCAGTATGCATAAATACAATATGCCAATCGAATAGCTTGGCCGGGCTATTGTTCCCTGGCACACGCACACTACAGCGGGAGCACTTCGACATGAAGGTGGCGAAGCACGTCCAACGCAAGTTGTTCGACGGCAAGGAGGGTAGATTTTCCGGTGCGGAGCCCCACGCGGCGGCCATCTTCACGAGGATGGTCTCTGCCCTGCAGGCGGCATTCGTCACTGAGGACACCGGTTTCCTCCCGCTCTTCACGCTGGACGACGCTACTTTGGCCGTCCGCGTGGAGGCCAACAATTTGTTGTTCTCCACGATCGAGCTGCTGATCGACCCCTCGTCGCCCGCAGCGGACTGGTTGGACTCCTCCCACGCCAGCTTCCCAGCGGACGGTAAGCGTGTCCTGCTCGAGTTCGCCCGTCGGATGATCCCGGTTGGGGACCCCTTCCAGGGGCAAGCGGACATGTTTGCCGTCCGCATCGCTGCGGGCGTGGACCCTCATGGACCCATTGAGGACTTCAACGCCGCGCTCAAGGCAGCGAGGGCGAGATCGACGCTCCAGGACGAGGACGTGAAGTCCCTTTTCATCAAAGCCCTCGACGCCACCTTCTACCAACCGGTGGTGTCCCGTTTGCTCCTTCACGACCAGCGAGCCGCCCACGACCTACTCACCATTCAGCAGTGGGTGCGGGAGTGCTACGGCGAGCACGTGCGGGCGGGCACCGCCGCCGCATCCGCACACCGGTACTCCCACGGCACGCACTTCATGGAGAAGGGCGTTGATGGGTCGGGTGCGGCGGGTGAGATCGAGGACTTACGGACAATGGTACTCGACTTGAAGAGACAATTGGCCACCTTCCTCGTCGCCGCCGAGTCCGAACCGTCTCCGCGGGGGTTTACCCCTCGCGCGGACAAACCGGACCGCCGGGTCAAGACCCGTTTCGCAGCCTCGCCCCTCCCCAAAGGGGGGAATTGGTCTCAGTCCGTCTCACGGAAGGTGGCCTTCCACCGCGAGAGCGGTGCGACAATCCCGTACTGCCAAAATCAGGTGTGTGCTAAGGGGAAAGCGAGGCATTGGCACCGGGACTGCCCGAACGGGGGCAGGGCCGGGCTCTCGGCGTTCGCCTTCGCCGAGGAGGCCGAGAACTCCGTGCTGGCCGCGAAGTTCCAGCACGCCATCGACCACGGCGACCCCGTGGAATTCGACGCCCTCTGCATGCTTGCGGGCGGGAAGCCGGAGGTCTTCACCGATCTTTCGGCGTGCTCGTTCTGCGAGGAGGACGGTGAGGTCCTCGTGTCCGCTGTCGCCGAATTCTCTGAGATGGCACACGCGGCTGGAGCTTCCACGTTCAACGTCAACACCTTCACTGCCGACTTGCCGGTGGTGTCGGAGCCGGCCGCGCACTCCCCGCCCGCGTCGGTTGAGTCCGAAGAGGAATGGACCGGTCCGCCGAACCCCTTCTGCCCTCCCGTCACCCGCACGTTTGCCGATTTCATTGAGAGTACGGGAATTGCGTTGGGGGCGCCCGACGAGCCGGCCGCGAGCATGAACTTGCTCTCCGCGGTTGAGACGCCGGAGCGCGTGATCGACTACAAGCCCGCGGCTTACGCCGCGTGCGGCGATGACGACAAGGGTGCCTCGGTGGCACCGCCGCGGCCACGGTACGGCTGCGGGAACGGCATTCCGAGGTTCGCGAGGTCTCTCCTCACTTCCTCCTTGGTGTGCGCGCTCTTTATGATTTGTGCCGCCGCCGCGCCGCACGCCGTTGCCGGTGTCGGTGGTGCCGGTGCGCGCACATGCACGGGTCCACCGGTCGGTGGTGCTACGTCCACTGGCTCGGCAGTCCCGGCTGCGGAGGCTTCGCCAGCTGACATGATTCCAGACATGCCATGTGCCATTCCGCCTCGTCGCCAACGGCGGGAGCAGAGACGGCAGGGACTCTACATGGCTCCGATGCCGTGGCATCCCGGGCCGCCGCCGCCTGCCGAGTTGTTTGTGGACGGCCCTCCGCTGTCGCCGGCTTCATCTTCAGATGACGAGGCTCCACCGTCGGGCGGCACTTGGCAGCACCCTGGTACGGTGCAGCCTCCCGTGATCGAGAATCCGTCAATTCCTTCTACGAATGATTCATCACCGGCCCCGGGGGCCGGCAACTGCTTCACAGTCACGCTGCTCCGAGCCGGGCAGACAGCTCCGAAGACCACTAGTGGCTAGAATTAGTCACGCCGTGCCTGCCTGGGAGTTAGCTGTAGTGTAGCCTCCTAGATGTGCAGAAGGGCTCGCTGAGTTTGAGCCGTGTTTAGGGTTTTAGCAAAGTAACAGCAGTATCTGACAATCTTGCTGTGACCTGGGACCGCCCTGACCAAGAGTACAGGCCCCCAGTTGTGCTACAGTTTCCTCCTGAAGTTGAGTAGGGAGTTTGTTTGCTTCGTTCACTACTAGCTCCGGTCACCACCCTAGGTGGTGTGCTGGATGTGACACACCGACAGTAAAGACTGTCACCTGTCACTTCCTATAGTAGGCTGGGTGACCGTCACCAGTAGACGGGAAACACCCGTTAGTATTTATGTGTATCTCTTTTATCAATCTGAGCCTTTTACCGTTCTGATATCGAAACCCTTAACACAAGGTTTATTCTCCGTTATCCGATATATACACCCGACTATATATCTGACAACTCTTGTGGATTGCGCTGGTGAGTTAGTCCTCACAAGTATTTCTTTTGTAAGTTGCAGGATTTCAAGTGCTAACGAGAGTTATGTTTGCTATGCAGCCACGCGTATGATCTTGTGCTACATTCACTCCTTGCCGGAAGACTACATCAAGGTTCGAGATGCCGTTCGCTGTGGGGCTACGTTCACGAGTCCGAAGCTTTATGGCCCTGCCTACACTGAGGCCCCCGTGAAGGATCCCACATGGTTTGAGGAGACGTTGGGCATCACTCATACGAAAAGGGGGTTTGAGGAAAACTGCCTGAATTTGCTATGGGCGATCCAAGCAGCAGCTGGGTCTCAGATTAATATGGCCCCCGCAGTACTGGCAGCGTCGCGGATGATGGAAGCCAAAGAAATGCCAGATATCATTCACGAGATCGCCGCGTTCGGTGCGAAGGTGACCCCGTTGATACACGGCCTGTCAGTCCGATCATGCCTTGCTTGGGGATGTAAGGGCAGTTGGTATATCCACTGAGAAGTGTGACAATCGTATACGATTGTCAAGCTCTGGCGTTAGGTTCGTCACCTTGACTCAGAGTCTGCCCTGCCCCTGAGTTCAAATACTGATTCTGATGCGTATTACAGGCTGTTTGGGAATGGCTGGAACTCCGTGTGAAAGCGTTACGCCGGGAGGGCGGGATGGCCGATGCTCTGAACCAAACGGAGATTTTCGATCCTGATTGGGACCCGAAGAGCGCCGTGATTGAATTCATGGAGCTGAAAATCGAACACAAGGACCTACATGCTGCCGAGGGAATCCAGGGTGCGGTGGACTTCAACAAGTGCCAACGCGAGTTGTTGGAGAAGCTTATGAAGACATTGCTGGATTTCGGAATAAAGGTTAGAGCTGTTCAAATATTTACATTGCTATTCATTATCTATTTGCTGCGTATGTATTTCAAAGCAGACTCGTAAAAGCAGTGTTCCACAGGTTAACCAAGCTCTCGCCGACAGGAATAAGGGTGAACGCAGCAATAAATTAATGGTTAATTTCCGCAATGAGTAAACATTGATGCACACTCGCTATGGAGTGGATCTGATCTTTGTGGATGGTCCTTTTGGGCTGTTCCCGGAGGTATGGGATACCTTTTCAACAGACTTCTACTCATACATGGGTGGTATTTGCATGTCGACTATGGATTACGGTGGCACCGTGATTCTATTCTTACCGGAATCGACTACCCGCAGTATGGTGACCATTAACGGAAAAAACTTCGCGATATCCAGGCAGCAAGCTATCATCGATGCCTTCTGCGCTTCGACCAACGGCTGGCCGCTGAAATGGACATGCCACCAAACGGTTCAATACTGAAATCGGGGCGGAGGACGCATAGGTAATACTGCGGCTGCTCCGTGCAGCGTTTTGCAACCATATGTGCTGTTGCACTTGGTGGAAGATCCCGAAAAGAATAATAAACTACCGAAGTGGGCCCCGATGCGAAGCACCGTCGGAAAGTTTGCGAACGCGTTCACGAACATCATGGTAAGAATCCTGGTATGCATCCATTTCTTGTCATGAACGAAACTCCGCTAAACAAAATTGTCAAGCATGTGCAATAGGTCTGACACCCAGACTCACGTGTGACAATCGTATACGATTGTCAAGCAGGTGCATTAGGTCTGACACCCAGACTCACGTGTGACAATCGTATACGATTGTCAAGCAGGTGCACTAGGTCTGACACCCATACTCACGTGTGACAATCGTATACGATTGTTAAGCAGGTGCACTAGGTCCGACACCCAGACTCACGTGTGACAATCGTATACGATTGTCAAGCAGGTGCACTAGGTCCGACACCCAGACTCACGTGTGACAATCGTATACGATTGTCAAGCAGGTGCATTAGGTCCGACAGCCAGACTCACGTGTGACAATCGTATACGATTGTCACGAGTGTGTGTATACCAGGAGTATAGAATTAATTTGTCGCCTTGAAAAGAATATGTTTGTTTATGAACAGGAGATACCGCTGCCACCTAAGGAGTACCTCAAGAAACCAGATGGACAAAATATTCGCTGTGTTCAGAAGCCGAGCCGTCTCTACCGTGAACTGATGCGCCTGTACAGCAACATGGATGCTTGTGTCATGGAGTTTCCTTGCGGAACGGCTCCAGCCTCCATGGCGGGGTATATGGAGCAAAGGCATGTCCTTTCGATCGACGGAGAATAAACCCTGTGTTAAGGGTTTCGATATCAGAACGGTAAAAGGCTCAGATTGATAAAAGAGATACACATAAATACTAACGGGTGTTTCCCGTCTACTGGTGACGGTCACCCAGCCTACTATAGGAAGTGACAGGTGACAGTCTTTACTGTCGGTGTGTCACATCCAGCACACCACCTAGGGTGGTGACCGGAGCTAGTAGTGAACGAAGCAAACAAACTCCCTACTCAACTTCAGGAGGAAACTGTAGCACAACTGGGGGCCTGTACTCTTGGTCAGGGCGGTCCCAGGTCACAGCAAGATTGTCAGATACTGCTGTTACTTTGCTAAAACCCTAAACACGGCTCAAACTCAGCGAGCCCTTCTGCACATCTAGGAGGCTACACTACAGCTAACTCCCAGGCAGGCACGGCGTGACTAATTCTAGCCACTAGTGGTCTTCGGAGCTGTCTGCCCGGCTCGGAGCAGCGTGACTGTGAAGCAGTTGCCGGCCCCCGGGGCCGGTGATGAATCATTCGTAGAAGGAATTGACGGATTCTCGATCACGGGAGGCTGCACCGTGCCAGGGTGCTGCCAAGTGCCGCCCGACGGTGGAGCCTCGTCATCTGAAGATGAAGCCGGCGACAGCGGAGGGCCGTCCACAAACAACTCGGCAGGCGGCGGCGGCCCGGGATGCCACGGCATCGGAGCCATGTAGAGTCCCTGCCGTCTCTGCTCCCGCCGTTGGCGACGAGGCGGAATGGCACATGGCGTGTCTGGAATCATGTCAGCTGGCGAAGCCTCCGCAGCCGGGACTGCCGAGCCAGTGGACGCAGCACCACCGACCGGTGGACCCGTGCATGTGCGCGCACCGGCACCACCGACACCGGCAACGGTGTGCGGCGCGGCGGCAGCACAAATCATAAAGAGCGCGCACACCAAGGAGGAAGTGAGGAGAGACCTCGCGAACCTCGGAATGCCGTTCCCGCAGCCGTACCGTGGCCGCGGCGGTGCCACCGAGGCACCCTTGTCGTCATCGCCGCACGCGGCGTAAGCCGCGGGCTTGTAGTCGACCACGCGCTCCAGCGTCTCAACTGCGGAGAGCAAGTTCATGCTCGCGGCCGGCTCGTCGGGCGCCCCCAACGCAATTCCCGTACTCTCAATGAAATCGGCAAACGTGCGGGTGACGGGAGGGCAGAAGGGGTTCGGCGGACCGGTCCATTCCTCTTCGGACTCAACCGACGCGGGCGGGGAGTGCGCGGCCGGCCCCGACACCACCGGCAAGTCGGCAGTGAAGGTGTTGACGTTGAACGTGGAAGCTCCAGCCGCGTGTGCCATCTCAGAGAATTCGGCGACAGCGGACACGAGGACCTCACCGTCCTCCTCGCAGAACGAGCACGCCGAAAGATCGGTGAAGACCTCCGGCTTCCCGCCCGCAAGCATGCAGAGGGCGTCGAATTCCACGGGGTCGCCGTGGTCGATGGCGTGCTGGAACTTCGCGGCCAGCACGGAGTTCTCGGCCTCCTCGGCGAAGGCGAACGCCGAGAGCCCGGCCCTGCCCCCGTTCGGGCAGTCCCGGTGCCAATGCCTCGCTCTCTCCTTAGCACACACCTGATTTTGGCAGTACGGGATTGTCGCACCGCTCTCGCGGTGGAAGGCCACCTTCCGTGAGACGGACTGAGACCAATTCCCCCCTTTGGGGAGGGGCGAGGCTGCGAAACGGGTCTTGACCCGGCGGTCCGGTTTGTCCGCGCGAGGGGTAAACCCCCGCGGAGACGGTTCGGACTCGGCGGCGACGAGGAAGGCGGCCAATTGTCTCTTCAAGTCGAGTACCATTGTCCGTAAGTCCTCGATCTCACCCGCCGCACCCGACCCATCAACGCCCTTCTCCATGAAGTGCGTGCCGTGGGAGTACCGGTGTGCGGATGCGGTGGCGGTGCCCGCCCGCACGTGCTCGCCGTAGCACTCCCGCACCCACTGCTGAATGGTGAGTAGGTCGTGGGCGGCTCGCTGGTCGTGAAGGAGCAAACGGGACACCACCGGTTGGTAGAAGGTGGCGTCGAGGGCTTTGATGAAAAGGGACTTCACGTCCTCGTCCTGGAGCGTCGATCTCGCCCTCGCTGCCTTGAGCGCGGCGTTGAAGTCCTCAATGGGTCCATGAGGGTCCACGCCCGCAGCGATGCGGACGGCAAACATGTCCGCTTGCCCCTGGAAGGGGTCCCCAACCGGGATCATCCGACGGGCGAACTCGAGCAGGACACGCTTACCGTCTGCTGGGAAGCTGGCGTGGGAGGAGTCCAACCAGTCCGCTGCGGGCGACGAGGGGTCGATCAGCAGCTCGATCGTGGAGAACAACAAATTGTTGGCCTCCACGCGGACGGCCAAAGTAGCGTCGTCCAGCGTGAAGAGCGGGAGGAAACCGGTGTCCTCAGTGACGAATGCCGCCTGCAGGGCAGAGACCATCCTCGTGAAGATGGCCGCCGCGTGGGGCTCCGCACCGGAAAATCTACCCTCCTTGCCGTCGAACAACTTGCGTTGGACGTGCTTCGCCACCTTCATGTCGAAGTGCTCCCGCTGTAGTGTGCGTACCGATGCCAAAAATGCGGCCCCCGCCGAATTACCGGCCGGCTGTGCCGCTGGCGGGGTCGCGGGCGTGTTGGCATGCCTGGCAGCAACGGAGTCAAAAATCGTGCTTAACTCCTATGCTAGTATTTACCCCGGAAACGGGGTAAGATTAATTGACATATTCCTTGAATTTTAGCCCCATAATACCCCTCTAGGGACCCCCAATGGCCTTGGTGGGTATGTCGAATGGACCGCATGAGAGCCACCGCCAAATATATGTAGGCTCTTTCAGCGAAAACAATGGTATGACAAAGTTCGAATGGTATGTCGACCAAAGAGGTAATGAAACCCATGCTAGCATAGGAGTTAATGTGCGGCGGCCATGCTAGCCGTCGATCTAGTAGAAGCAACCATGATGAAGAAGACTAAAGGGGTGGAGTGAGGCAAGAAGACGTGGGAAAAAAATGCGGTAGTCTTGGGCGGCCAAGAAATGTGGTGGGTCGTCGATACGGCTGCCGTGAGAGAGCAGAAATTTCGAGAAGTCGTGTGGTAGATGGCGGCCGATACGAAACGGTGTGGTGACCAACCAGGATGCGTAAACCAACCCAACGTTAAATCCCGTAGAAAAGATGTCCTCAAAGGCCTACAGCTAGCCGTAAATCAACCCACAAAACTTAGGCCATACCCGCGACTGCCGGCACTTCCACGCGCGGAGCGCCTCACTCCATCCCAAGCGTCCGGCCTTAGCCAATCATCCTCGCGGTGTCGCAGTGGCTAAATAAAGCGCAAGTGGGGCCAAACCTGTCAGATATATAGTCGGGTGTATATATCGGATAACGGAGAATAAACCCTGTGTTAAGGGTTTCGATATCAGAACGGTAAAAGTCCCAGATTGATAAAAGAGATACACATAAATACTAACGGGTGTTTCCCGTCTACTGGTGACGGTCACCCAGCCTACTATAGGAAGTGACAGGTGACAGTCTTTACTGTCGGTGTGTCACATCCAGCAGCACTGTCGAGTTCATCCTGTTGAAGTGTTCTTCTCGTAAAGGTCATGCATTGGTTTACTTTGGCAAATAGACTTTCTTCACGGGGAACCGGGTTGAAATAGGAGCGACCAGAGCGCAAATATTTATCAACAATGAGTATTACGCGTGCAGCCAGCCCGCATGTCTTGTATACATCGGGGAAACGATTCAGAATTCTATCGATTGCCGGCGCGTTTGATAAGCTATCGATGGCCCACACCCCAGCGTTTGACAGGTCATCGTAACGGAGCAACACACTGATATTTACCAACGGAACATTGGGCACATGGAGCATGGAAACGAATGGGGAACAAGTATCATCGCCACATCGAATCTGCCATTCCAACATGGGAAGTGAAGACGATTCTGAACTTTCAGTCGAATTGAATCGCACATGTAGAACATGTTCGTGGGTGGACTCGGGCAGTGGATAAAAGGATGGTGTCCAGCGCGAACATTTTGAGGTGGTCCGCAATTAATTTCGGAGACATGCACATTCCGCGAGGTGCCACCATTTCAGAATACTTTTGATGATAAATGCTCTGTAGGCTTAGCAGGGAGACGTGGGCTCGGTTAATTAAAATACGAAGGTTGGCGTCCTCCATTAAAAAAATGTAGGCGGTAAGAAGAGAGCGGGTGATAGCGTTGCCGCAAGGGACTAGCCCAACACTTAGCGCGGGTTGCGCACGCTCGATTATTGTATCGTTGAACCGTACGCATACACATCTTATTCGGCAGAGATTCCCGAGATACATACATAACGGTTCATTGGAATGATCAGGTCCGTAAGGAATGTCCTGAAAGACTTTTAACAAGACGTTGTTCGGAAGATGCATTATGTGTCAAAAAAATGACGTTTATCCATTACTTCAACCCCTTAAATTTCGAAACAGCCGAAGGTCGTGGGACTATGTCTGACACCCAGACTCACGTGTGACAATCGTATACGATTGTCAAGCAGGTGCACTAGGTCTGACACCCAGACTCACGTGTGACAATCGTATACGATTGTCAAGCAGGTGCACTAGGTCTGACACCCAGACTCACGTGTGACAATCGTATACGATATAGCAGCCGAAGGTCGTGGGACGGTGACCCCGTTGATACACAGCATGTCAGTCGGATCATGCCCTGGGGATGTAAGAGCAGTTCGTCTATCGACTGAGAAGTTTAACAATCGTATACGATTGTCAAGCTCTGGCGTTAGCTTAGCACGATTGTCAAAACTGTGTGTATTGAAAGACATAAATAAGACACGAACTTATCATATATCATTTCAAACGAAAAACCATGAGCCGGACCCGCCTATGCCGCATCTGCGCGTTGGACCGACAAATTTATTTTGAATCGATTCTCCATGGCATCCTAATGAAAAAACCACGTACAAGCGAGGTGTGCATGTGTCACTGGCGGTATACAGATGAGCCGGTGTCTGCACCAAAGAACAATAGGCAAGCAAACGCAGATAATGAGAACGCAGAAGAATCACGCAGCATGTCATATATGTATTATGGGTTCTACAACGATGTCGACGAATGGGTTGACTATGACTTCGAACCGTCCCACGGGTACGGTAGTAGCGATAACGGTAGCTATCATGAGTACGCAGATTATGAATAACATATATAACTTAGAACAATCGATGGAATATTAGGATAGCAGTATAGGGTAAGACGAACACATAAGTATAAGTAATGTTAACTTGCAAATAAAGACTAGAAGTTTACACATGCATATCTATTTGCTAGGGACCTTGACAAGTATCCTTTTGATCATTATCATCTTGCCTCATTGTTAGAAGCCAAAGTCCTCGTCTTGCATATTCGCCGCACAGTTGCACGCTCCTAAATATTGCTCTATATTTTCACCGCGCTGCTCCGTTAACAATAAATCATTCATCTTGTCCACAGGTATTTTTACATTTCTAGGCGTCTGCCACTTCCCCGTCCAAGGGTTCCTCGAGGGAAATCGTTCGAGATGCATCAAGGCAAAGAATAGGTAAAACCGAGTACGGCGTGCATAACGGTATCCTGCAAAGATGCAGTCAAAGTCCCAATTTCCCAAAAGGATAGGCCTTTGGCACAAAACATATACGTTTTCCGCCTGACAGTTTACGCAAGGCTTATGACCAAACATGGACACATTCTTTGTCATATGTTCATCATCATCAACGCCAGGCTCCAACCAATCCAGGATGGCATCAACCATTTCTGGTTTTGCTCCAGGAAGGTCTTGAACGCGAAAATAAATGATTAAAACACGCTATAACACTTCTTAAATAGGCATGGGCGCCAGGTCCAACCCATATTGTACACAAACATATATATTTCCTAACGGCAATTGCACCACTTTCCATCGTCATCAGGCTCGGGAATACAGGGGGAACCGATCAACTCGGGAATAAAGTCTGTGGGAACCGGCATTGTTTTTGGGGTAAGTGCGCCAGGGTTGCCTTGCGTTGGAGTCGCAACATACCGATGCGCATCCAACAGTTGAAAATACCATGTTTCCCGCGTTTCGCGGATAAACCTCCACTTAGCGTAAGAGGGGTCATGTGTAGGATGCAGCGCAGGATCGACGAACACTTCCTCGCGATATAAAAACAAATTCCAGAATTGGCACACACAGCATTTTTCGTATTCGATATGCATACGTTCAAGCTCAACAAGTGCGTCTTCAATGAAATGAGGAGTATTCATATTGGAGGTAGCGAGTAATGAATGCTGTAATCGCAAGCTAGGTTTTTACTGCGAAAATAAATGAATACAAGACAAGTAAAATTAGTTATATAACAACAAACCTCGAGGGACTTCCGACAGGGTTCTGACAATCGTATACGATTGTCAAGCTCTGGCGTTATCCATCCATATTTATCCGCATCGAGAAGAATTGATTTCTAGAATATATGGGTGGTGGCTACACCCACCGATTGAGGTTCGACCAGGAATTGAAATCAAGACGAGTCATCCACCGACAGTCGACAATGTCAATGCAGATGTACTCGTGGCCAATACGGGTAAGATCCATATCAATGGAATGCGTCGGCATCGACTGCAGGCGGGCCTCACGTTTGACAATCGTATACGATTGTCAAGCTCTGTCGTTGGGTTCGTCTCTCTGACGCACGTTTGACACTCGCATGCGACTGGGTTATACCCCCTGAGTCCCTGGTTAGGTGGGGAGGGGGGAGTCAGTGTATATTCCTTAAGTATGAAGAAAAAATTTAAATTTCCTTAAGTATGTGAAAACGCAGGCGTCGACGCGGGCCGACGCGTTACCCTCCTTAAGTATGGGCTTAAGTACGGGAGCCCTATTTTGCGAAATCTTAGAATGTTAAGAATGTTTGGTCCACTGTCCGTCCGTCCGTCCGTCCGTCCACAGTGGTCGGACAGTGGACGGACGGACGGACGGAGTGGACCGATATCATTCCCCGAAATTCCCTCCCCCGTACTTCCAGCATAATTGCGAAATAAATTTCTCAATTATCCACACGAGGAGCTCACCGCCGCAAAGCGGCGGGGCAGAAGGGTGGGGCAAAGCCCCAGGCAGTCCGTAACGCTCAGCCGCCACCGCACCCGTGCCCCCCGTTGCCGCAGCGCCTCCGCACACTCCCCGAGCTGCTGCACGAGGAGCGCGGTGAGGGGCCTGCGCGGCGCGTAGCGCGGGGCGTGGAGCGGGACCGCCAGGAAGGGGATAGACCCGTAGTGCGAGTCGTAGTGGTGGGGCCGCCGGAGGAGCGTTGGATTGCAGTGGCACTCCTTCTCGTCACCCACATGCAGCACACCCTCTTCAAGGTACTGCAGCATGTCCGCCGTGGCGGCGGCCCTGGGGAAATTCTCCGAGCCCATGTCGAGGTAACTTGTCCCGCATAGGACAGTGACCCAATTCCGCTGCGAGCGTCCCAGGAGGTCCTCGGTGCGCAGGTGGTGCCGCAGGGATGAGGCGCGGCGGCGCTGCAGCTCGCCCCAGTCGAGCTCCCAGGAGGCACACTGAAGCAGCTGCTGGTGCACCCGCTCCCGCTCCTCCTCCACGAGGAAGCTCGCCCTTAGCGTCTCTAGCTCGGCCTGCCGAGCGTCGCCGGTGAGGGCGGTAAGCGCGGCGCGGAGGGCGGCAGACGCGGCGTGAGCGAGCCGGAGCGAGAACCACACCGCCACGATCACTTCCGGGGCGTACATGTGGTGGACCAACCACAGCAGGATGAGGTACCTAGCGATGACGCAGCGGTCCGCATCGTTGACCAGAAAGTGCACCGTCTGGCGCGGCGATATATATCCCGGGCCACGGAGTACAGGTCGGAGCACAGGTCGCCACTGGCCAGGAGGAGCACGAGCGCATCCTAGTCCGCGAGGGCGACCCCGGGCAGCACGTAGGCGGGCGGGGTGTTGCCAAAGGCGTAGTAGAAGGATAACTTGTTCATAAGCATTTCGCGATGGAGGCAGAGACGCGGCGGAGCTGCGGGCGCGGTGACTTCCAGCGCTTCCAGCGCAGTGGTTGGGGGTTGGTCGCACGCCTCTTCGAGGTTGGAGCGCCGCACTTTGATCTCCTCGGACACGGAGCCCGCAGACATCGGGTCGAGCCGTACTGCATAGCGCTGCGCGCCGTGGATGTATGAGATGACTACGCCCGTGTGAGAGTTGAGCTCCGGCCTCCTCTCCAGCCCGCGGAGCGCGATGCGAGTCCCGCCGGCCGGCCAGCGGAGAGTTGTCGTCGGGCAGCTCGGACCGCGGGGGCATTGCCGCCGCGTAACTACTCCCGCTGCAGCTTAGTGTGGTTCAGCTTCGAAGACGATGTGCATATGCACTCCCGCTGTTGCAGGCGCCCGCCCACGATTCAGTGGCATGCTTCCCTGAGCTCAAGACACTCCAGCTGTGGCACCGCGTATCAGTGGCGCTCGCTCATCACATGCCCCAAAGAGCACCCGCAGGCCGCCGGTCTCGAGGCCCTGGGGCGCGGTCTAATAATGGCGTTTAGTGCTTGAAAACATTCGGTGGCAGGCATGACTTGTCAGCACACATTGTAGTGCTTGAAGACATCCAGCGGCATGCATATGGCATCATTCTGCTGTCAGAGCGTGCGAACAGACTGCAGGAACCACATTGCGGAAAGGTGCCGCAAGAAATCTAGTAAGGAGGGCTGAAACACCCGTTCATGTCGGCCCAGGGCCACACACACACACACAAACACAACAATGGAGCGCATTGCTCAAGTTCGAGGCCACCTCGCAAGGCAATCAGCGCAAGGGCTCAAGTCACGGGGAGTTGGTGCCGGGGGTAGACGGCTACAGGCGCAAGTCGGTGGCGGATGCGCACGTTTGGATGAGGGCAACCCAGTTTATCATTCTCAGCCCCTTGGGACAGCGCTTGGGCATTCTGGCCGTGGCGTGGGTGGGCAAGCTCTCTTGAGATCAGGCTGTAGGGGGCAGCGGGGTGATGTGGAATGTGGGCTTGGTGGTGGAGGGGTGGCTCGATTGGCGGAGGTGAGCCGGCTCCAGAGACACAGCGGCAGTGCGCCGGCAGGTAGGACAGCCGCAGAGGGGCTCAGGTGGCCCAGTGAGGCTCAGGGAGCAGAGGGGTGGTCTTGCGCGTGGGCTTGGTGGTGGAGATATGGCTCGCGCAGCTCGGGGGGCAGGGATGAACCGGCTTCAGGCACAAGGCGGCAGATGCACAGGGGCTCGGGTGGCTCAGCGAGGCTCAGGGGGTCCGATTCTTCCCTAGTGAGCTCCGGAGAATCCGGATAGGTGTCCCGAAGTGTGTGCTGAATCCTTTGATCCCCGGCGTGGGTACATATTGCAGTCTCCTGTGGCTACGGGGCGCCAAAGGAGTCGCAAGGATAAGCATACACACACGCGCACACACTTGAGAATCCGGATGAGTGTCCCGAAGTGTGTGCTGAATCCTTTGATCCCCGTCGTGGGTACATAGTGCAGTCTTCTGTGGCTACGGGGTGCCAAAGGAGTCGCAAGGATAAGCATACACGCGCACACACGCACAACCAGGTGGCGTCACGTGTCGAGGATATCTTGAATGAGTACGATGACCTTTCGTCGCGGGGCTCGGAGGGTGGGGTCTGGACTCAGGAGCAGAGTGGGGCCTCGCCGGAGCAAGCAATGGCCTTGGCGGAGGGAGGGGTGGCCACCTTGATGGGGGCGAGCAGGCGGGTGGCCGGCCTTCTTGGGGGGGCTGCTGGCAGGGGGTGAACTGATGAGGGTGACGGGGAAGATGTGGGGAGGTCCGCGGGTGGAGATGACACACGCCGGGCCCCTCAGAGCTCGGGGGCCCATCCTGGCAGCGATGACCACTTACAACAGGTTGCACAGCAGCATACGGCATCTCATCAGCTTCCGTGCCCATCGGGCGAGATTGCTGGCCGTGCCGGAACTAACAGTGAGCAGCTGTCGGGAAGGCGACGACCGGGTGGTGAACTATCGGCCACCGGGAGGGCTTGGGACACACAGGCAACTGTGGGGATAGGACCCCAAGTAGGAACAGTGCGGCGTGACAGTTACAGCGCAAGTGTGGAGCGCATTGCTCAAGTTCGCGGCCACCTCGCAAGGCAATCAGCGCAAGGGCTCCAGTCACGGGGAGTTGGTGCTGGGGGTAGAGGGCTACAGGCGCAAGTCGGTGGCGGATGCGCAAGTTTGGATGAGGGCAACCCAGTTTATCATTCTCAGCCCCTTGGGACAGCGCTTGGGCATTCTGGCCGTGGCGTGGGTGTGCAAGCTCTCTTGAGACCAGGCTGTAGGCGGCAGCGGGGTGATGTGGGGTGTGGGCTTGGTGGTGGAGGGATGGCTCGATTGGCGGGGGTGAGCCGGCTCCAGAGACACAGCAGCAGTGCGCCGGCAGGACAGCCGCAGAGGGGCTCAGGTGGCCCAGTGAGGCTCAGGGAGCAGAGGGGTGGTCTTGCGCGTGGGCTTGGTGGTGGAGATATGGCTCGCGCAGATCGGGGGCCAGGGATGAACCGGCTTCAGGCACAAGGCGGCAGTGCGCTGGCGGTGCAGATACAGAGGGGCTTGGGTGGGTCGGCGAGGCTTAGGGGGTCCGATTCTTCACTAGTGAGCTCCGAAGAATCCGGATAGGTGTCCCGAAGTGTGTGCTGAATCCTTTGATCCCCGGCGTGGGTACATAGTGCAGGCTCCTGTGGCTACGGGGTGCCAAAGGAGTTGCAAGGATAAGCATACACATGCGCACACGCACTGAACGGCATGAGATCGGCCAACAAAAGCCAGCCCACCATCATCCCAGTGGATGTGAGAAGCAAATCAGGAGCAGGGCGGGGCCGTGACAAGATATCACAAACTCATACATATTCCCAACCTACATGCAAAGCAGCATGGAAAGATGATACGATGTGAGCGATTGTCGCCCAACAATTGTCGGTCTCTGGGTTACGGAGTGAGCGGACCTGCTGGCATGCCCCCAAGTGGCTCACACTCTATGGATGGGACCCGTTGGTCCCTGGTTATGCCATGAATGCTGCCACACCACACAGCATGGACACTCCATGTCAAAAAATGACAACATGCGGGCACCTAAGTGCTCCCCACAAAAATCAAGGCAAAACACAGAAGGTGGACTTCACCACCCTCTGCCTCTCCTTGCAGCAAAGGCAGAGAAATCCACCGAGCTCTCCAAGAGGCAGTGCCCGCCAGAATGGCACCACAGGGACAACCTCGCGCACACGCACACACACAGCACACACACGCATCCGGATAAGTGTCCCGAAGTGTGTGCTGAATCCTTTGATCCCCGGCATGGGTACACAGTGCGGCCGGTCTTCCGCGGCTACAGGGTGCCAAAGGAGTCGGTCCAAGGATAAGCACGCACGCACGTATTTTGTGGCTACGGTGTGCCAAAGGAGTCGGTCCAAGGATAAGCACACACCCATGAACATACAACAAGGGTGTACCATATCGAGCCACTAAATATGAATGACAGTGCCGTCCTTTGCCAATCATCTAATGCACGCGCCAAATTATTTTTTCATCAGCAGTCTTCGCTTGCTTTTTCAAGCGTCCACCGAGTGCCAATCTTGGATTGCGTAATACTAGCTGACCATGAGTGATACATGTATGCCGGGATCTCCGCTATCATTTATTCACAGAGGCATATCCACCAAGTGGCATGCCTGATGCTTGCAGGTACTTGCGGCTGAAGGCCGGGGCGGCGATGGGCTTGGCTTGCCCGCAGTGAAAGGAGTCCAAAACAAAGAGTTGTGGCACCTATTCAGTCTGTGCATGGCGCACAAGGCCGCTGTGCTGGATATCGACGCTTGGGGCGATGGCGCTGCCGACCTGCTGTTATGCGCCAGCAAGCCAAGGCTGGAGCACACGCTCATCTGTGTGAAATCTGAGGGTCCCACGATCATACGGAGGCTCCAAGGTAGTGCATCAACGCTTCTTTTCGTTCTAACTCCTGATGGGTTAGAGGTGGTGAGCCGGCCAGAGCCTTCTTGGGGCGCAGCAGCGAGCACTCCAGTGGAGTGCTCGCAGTGTCCGTGAACCACTCCGTGAACTGAGTGCTCTCCAGCTTCAAGCCTTCCCTGCTTCCAGCTCAATTTCCCTCCACCTCCCGACTGCCTTAGCACTCCACACCGTCCAGGTTGACTCTAGGCTCAACACTGCCTGATGGTGTCCCAGCTAAATGCCGGCCAAAGTCCCAGCTAAAGTCTCTTCACAACTCCATATTGCCTCTCGATTACTTCTCCCCTCCCAAAGAAATGCCACACAAACACTCAAAGACCCTCACACTATGCACACTCTTCAACTCTCCTCTGCCACCCGAGACCAGGGTTGCCTTCCTTGATGACATCAAACACCCTGTAGTGCGAGTCATGCAAACTGAAGTCAGCCCGACCACCACCCCCGCAGAGAAAAAGGCTTAAAAAAGCAGGGTGGGGCTGTAACACGATATCGATATCACACACGCCCAGTGGTGTGAGGCACGCCAGCCGAGGCCGGCCCCCCAACATCGCAGGGAGGTAGACGAGAGAAGCATGCAAGAAGACAACCTGGCCGTGGCATGGCACCACACACAAAGCGAGCGGAGCAGTGCACCCATGCCTGATCAACCATCAAATCAAAGGTGTCGCAAAAGGGCGCCCCATCACTCCTGGCATTCAACAAGACCATCTTCCAAGATGTTTTTGAATGGGTCGATTCGGAGTCCTGGAGGAGGAAATCCGGCCTGTCTCTAGGGGCGCCAATATTGAATCCACAATTTGGCACCGTTCTCACTGCAACCAGAAATGTCTAAATCAGAGTGCGACGGAAGTTTAGTGGTTTCAGAAACCAGAATCCGCGACTCCTGTTGTAGTCGAGCAGTGTGACACATGTAGCTCCGTGACTTTGTACAGTAGTATAAATGGCCACGAACCGACACGGTCATTCAGCTCTGTTCCTTTTGCTTTGCAAACAGGAACTTCACGGGTATTCGGTGAGGCACACTGCAAAACACTTTGCAATCTATTTTTCCTGATTCTGACAATGCAATCAGTAGAGTGGGCCAGATGACTAATAATAGGAAGGAGTCCAGTGAATCAACGATCAAGACTTCAAACACAGAGATCTCACCCCTCCCGACACACAAGGCTCCTTAGCGGAAACCTGTGTCTCCCCCTCCTGCGGTGTCAACACAGGAGCGGGTCCTCGAGGGGAGCCTGGAGGCGCGGGTCCTCGAGGGGAGCCTGGAGTGGCATGCCGCGAGGCGCTCCGAGCAAAGCGCGCCTTCGTGAGCGCGGCCGCATGTGAGCGGTGGCGGCTCATCGTGGACCAAGTGCTTAGTGAATGGCTTTTCAAGCACAGGGCAGGCTGTGAAATCATTGTCAACGCTGCTGGGTACGCTGATTCAACAGTCACAACAGACGCAGCGGCTGTTGGCCTATGAGGGCTTAATCCTGCACGGCCGAGAGCTCTGAACCGATGCGGACAGCCCGATCAATCGGACATCGATCCTGACCTCTCGATCGACAAAAGCTCCGCTGCTCGCTTCGTTCCGCTGCAGCTCTCTTTGGGAGAATGGAGGTCGCTTCAAGTGAATTTTCTACCGCAGGTGTGTACCAATACAGCGATGTACGCAGCACTGTAAGCCTCAGTGACGGCAAAAAAAAGTTTTGTATTGGGGTTCTTTTCTCAATTGTTCTCTGTCAGAAGAAGCAACGACTGGCGTGCAACCAGACTCAGCAAAGGCCATCACTACCATGGAAGCACGCTTTGCTTTCACAGGCGCCACTGAGGCGAGATGCGCGCACGCCCCCTTGGCGCAGCATGACCAACATCAGGAGCGTTTTGGAATTTGTCATAGCTTCATGGCATGCATCACACGGGGGTGGAAGCTGGAAGGAGCAGGGAGGGGGCGCCTGCCTGCACAGGGGAGAGGAGTAGTCGGTGGGGTTCTTGGAGAGGAACACTGCGCCGGTGCTGACCTCCATGAGCTTCACCTCGGTGTAGAAGCGCTGCACCGCATGCTCGTAGAGCCTGCAATCGAGCTCGTTCGCCTTGGCCATTGCGTACAGCACTCTCTTGTCTTGCATCTGACCTCTTTGCCCACCCCCGCCTCTGTGAGCACGGAGCCTCGCCTCTGCCGGAGTCCTGCGAGGCTAACTTGCCCGACTCCAAACGCGAGCCTGATTATTGGACGGCAAGGCGAAGCACTGCACGGAGGCATCGCTGAGGGCAAAAACATGGTGAATACACGTGACTGGTTTTGGTTGATCCAAGGCATAGTTCCAAAAAGCTGCAGACACAAAGAAGGTGCTGCATTGCTGGTTAGCTCCACAGGCGGGTCCCGCCGGCTCATTCCACTTGTGCCACGGTGAAGAAAGCCAACGGCAGCAAAACAGACACAGCATCAGGGCGCTGTTCAGCAAAGGTGCCGCGTCCCTGGGTAGCTGCGCGGCCGGTGCCATTCCACAACAGGGAGTGCAAGAAGCTGTGCGGTGAGAGAGGGCCAGGTGACGGCTGCGCGAAGGTCTGCCTTGCCAAGGGGCACTCTGCTAGCCACGGAGGCAAGGAAGGAAGCAGAGAAGCACTGTTAGCTAGGAGAGAGCAACAGTAGCTTAGCAGCTCGTGTAGCAATGCCACCTGACAGTCTCTGAGAGACACTCACTCAGCCACTGGTCAGAATGCAATGGCCCTGGAAGGCAGGAAAAGCGAAAATGGAAAGGCAGAGAAAGGAAAATAATCAGCAATTTAACTAATAAAATATTAAATGAAATATTGTTGTGGCCTGCCTAACCTGCTTGTTTCACCCTGCCGTGATATGCTTGAAATGATGAATAATGCCAGCTGTTAGGCACCCATCGAAAGGATACAGTGTGGGGTAAGGGGGAGACAAGAGCACAGCAGCTAAGGCGCAGAAGTGAGACCGCGCCGAAGCCCCTTTCTCAGCTTGCAGGATGGAAGTGTCAGCGCACCATCAAGGTGGAATTGATGAGAGGGTTGACGGCAATTGGCCTATCGCCATGTGTGGAAGCGTTCCACAAAAACTTCCGAGGCTGCGTCTCCGGCACATTTGCGTTGCGCTGGCGCGTGCACGGAGCTGCTCCACCTGCAATCTGGTCCCTGTGCCCCTCTCTCCCCACCGCCCCATCTCACAATACACACACTCAGAGAGGAGCGCCCGAAGGCTCAACCGCCACATCAAGCAAGTCCCAACAAAGGGCTTGCTCGGTGTCCAATCAGTCATGCCATGCAACATGCACAAAACCATATGATAAAACTCCAAACATTCAGGCAAGTGAGGGGTTTGGCCACACCCTTTACCCGTATCCGCCCGGTGAGATGTGGACCTAGCCGAAAGAAGCCTGAACACTGCCATCACAACACAACACAACACAACACAACACAACACAACACAACACAACACAACGGAAAGATGAAACGATGTGACCGATCATCGCCAAACAACTGCTGGTCTCTGGGTTACAGACACAACACACAACACAACAGACACACAGCGAGGCTTAGGGGGTCCCATTCTTCACTAGTGAGCTCCGGAGAATCCGGATGAGTGTCCCGAAGTGTGTGCTGAATCCTTTGATCCCCGGCGTGGGTACATAGTGCAGTCTCCTGTGGCTTCGGGGTGCCAAAGGAGTCGCAAGGATAAGCATACATAAACGTGCCCAACGGGTCTATGCTGCTGTCCTCCACTCTGCGGATTGGCTTTGGCTGGCTGGGCACGTGGGGGCGTCTCGGCTCCCCTGGCTTTTCTCGGTGACCTTCAACAGCATTGGGCCTGCTTCCTTGAGGGGTGTTCCATGCTGCCCAGCCCTGGAGCTCAGTTTGGCGGAATACCGGGTGGCCCTGCGGCACATTCTACATGCGGAGCAGCCCCTCCTTGGCCAAGTGGAGGAGTGCCCCGATTGTGGAGGAGAGCGGGATCCCACCGGGACACACTTAATGGCATGCCCGGGGGGAGTGGGGGCTGGGGGAGGAAATTGGTACTCTTTCAATTACCACAAACTGCAGAGGGTGCTGTTCGAGGTGGCCAAGTCTGCCTATCCCTTGGCGTCTGCATTGCACGATGACTTCGCGGGCTACCTGACCTACTCACGGAATCATTGCCCGGATGTGACAGTGCTGGATGCGGAGGGACCGGGCCAGCATGTGCTGTTTGATGCGGCCACGGCGCGGCCAATGTCAGACGCGCACCTGGGAGCGGCCATGATGGCCCCCAGGGCGGCGGCGAAGAAGGTAGAGGAGAGCAAGGTGGCAACGTACGGGGATGTCCGCCCACATCACTTCATCCCCTTTGGGGTGGAGGTGTATGGTGGGCTGGGGCCTGCGGCGTATGGATTCCTTTGGAAGACGCAGCTGCGCTTCAGGGAGCGGCGGTACATGGAGGCGAAACTACAATCCTTTGATCCCCGGCGTGGGTACATAGTGCAGCCAGTCTTCTGCGGCTACGGGATGCCAAAGGATTTGGTACAAGTATAAGTATACGCACAATCCTTTGATCCCCGGCATGGGTACATAGTGCAGCCGGTCTTCTGTGGCTACGGGTTGCCAAAGGAGTCAGTCCAAGGATAAGCATACACACACTTCGCAGCCGGTCTTCTGTGGCTATGGGGTCGGTCCAAGGATAAGCACACAAACTTCGCGGGCCACCTGACCTACTCACCGAACCATTGCCCGGATGTGATAGTGCTGGATGCGGAGAGACCAGGCCAGCATTTGCTGTTTGATGTAGCCACGGCGCGGCCGATGTCGGGTGCGCACCTGAGAGTGGCCATGATGGGCCCCGGGGTAGCGGCAAAGAAGGTAGAGGAGAGCAAGGTGGCGACGTCTGACGTCTGCGGGATGTCCGCCCGCATCACTTTGGTCCTTTCGGAGTGGAGCTGTACACTGGACTAGGGCCTGCGACGTATGGATTCCGAAGGAAGACGTAGCGGCGCTTCAGGGAGCGGCGGTACATGGAGGCGAACGCGGAAGGGGGAGAGCAGGTAGATGGCGATGGAGACCAGGACGGATCCGAAGAGGCGGCACATGGCGGGGCTGTGGGCTGGAAGGAGAAGTGGATCCGGCTGCTTTCTTTTGCGCTTGCACGAGGGGTTGCAGGACTGATCATCAGGCGGGCTGTGGGGCGGTGTCCGGCCGAACGTGGGTGGCGCTGGGCTGGTGGAGGACGTGTGGGAGGAGGCTTGAGCCCGGACCTGGATCGGGGGGAGACGGCTCGACGGGAGGGGGTGGGGAGGTTGGCGCTGATGGACAGGGCGTGGGAGGACGCGTTCGAGGAGACGGAGTATGCCACGCAGGATGGACTTGGTGGCGGGACGCAGAAATCTGGGGGAACGCAGCTTGAGCAGTCTGGGCAGGCTTCCGGTAGGGCGCGAGGCAGGCGCGATGGCATCGAGGCTTTTGGAGAGCATGGAGGATGTGCGGCGGGAGGCGAAGCATCTACGCATTATGGGGGGTCAAGGAGAGGGCACTACCGAGGCTCGGTCTGGAGGGGCGCATGCGGGCACAGGCGGGCTCAGCCAGGCGGCGTCAAGCGTCCAGGATATCTTGGCGGAATGGGATGACCTCTCATCGCCGGGCCCGGAGGGTGGGGTCTGGACTCAGGAGTAGAGCGGGGCCTCGCCAGAGCAAGCAACGGCCTTGGCTGAGGAGGGGTGGCCACCTTGATGGGGGCGAGCAGGCGGGTGGCCGGCCTTCTTGTGGGGGTTGATGGCATGGGGGAACTGATGAGGGTGACGAGGGAGATGTGAGGAGACTCGCGGGTGGAGTTAACACATGCCGGGCCCCTCAGGCCCGGGGGCTCATCTCGGCAGCGATGATCACTTACAACAGGTTGCATCGCAGCATACAGTGTCTCATCAGCTTCTGTGCCCGTAGGGCGAGGTTGCTGGCTGTGCCGGAACTAACAGTGAGCAGCTGTCGGGAAGGCGAAGACCAGATGGTGAAATATCGGCCACCGGGAGGGCTTGGGACACACAGGCAACTGTGGGGATGGGACCCCAAGTAGGAACAGTGCGGCACGACAGTTGTAAGGCAAGTGTGGAGCGCATTGCTCAAGTTCGCAGCTTCCTCGCAAGGCATTTAGTGCAAGGGCTTCAGTCACATGGAGTTGGAGCTGAGGGTAGAGGGCTGCAGGCTCAAGTCAGTGGCGAATGTGCAGGATCAGCTGAGGGCAACCCAGTTTATTATTCTCAGCCCCTTGGGACAGCCCTTGGACATTCTGGCGGTGGTATGGGTGGGCAAGCTCTCTTGAGACCAGGCTCTGGGGCGGGTAGAGGGCAGCGGGGTGGTCCGAATGTGGGCTTGGTGGTGAAGAGATGGCTCGAGTGGTGGAGGTGAGCCGGCTCCAGAGACACAGCAGCAGTGCGCTGGCAGGACAGCCGCAGAGGGGCTCAGATGGCCCAATGAGGCTCAAGGGGCAGAGGGGAGGTCCTGCGCGTAGGCTTGGTAGTGGAGATATGGCTCGCACAGCTCGGGGGGCAGGGATATACCGGCTTCAGGCACAAGGCAGCAGCGCGCCGGCGGTGCGGATGCAGAGGGTGGACCAGTAAGGCTTAGGGGGTCCCATTCTTCACTAGTGAGCTCTGGAGAATCCGGATAAGTGTCCCGAAGTGTGTGCTGAATCCGTTGATCCCCGGCGTGGGTACAAAGTGCAGCCGGTCTTCTGTGGCTACGGGGTGCCAAATGAGTCGGTCCAAGGATAAGCACACACACCCCGCTTCTTCCAATTCAGCGGCATCATGCCGTATAGATCCAGCCCGTGTGACCATCCCGAGACACAGTATCGTAAGGATGACGAGGCCTTTAGGGAGCTCGTGGCGCGCTGGTGGGCGGTCCTGTGGGCAAGCAGGGCCTCTCACTTGCACTGGATCTCGGAGCCGTCATCGAAGAGGAACTTGCAGTGATGGATGTTCTTTAAGTAGTCGTCGCGGCAACACCTGCATCGTGGCGGTCAGATTTTCCCCGGAAGCCAGGTCATTCCTCCCCACATGTCATCAGCAGTCGCACAGCTGTCGTTGAACGATCCAACACAACCACAACAAACTCCAAATTCGATCTTCGCTCTCTGTCGATTTCATGTGCCCCCAGATTGCTACTGCGACAGAATGTGAGCTGCAAATATACTTAAATTGGAAGAAGTGGACATTTAGCTGTGTCTCCCAGCAAACAGAGCAGATAATCCAGATCGGGCTCCGAGGGTTCTAGAAGTGACAGTGGAGCGATGCCGAGGACAGCGGTGCTGCAGGATCCAGCGGCTCTGTTTCCTTTGTATAAAAAACAGGGGATAAGTTCACAGTGGGCGTAGACATTTCATTTCAATCCTGCCCAATCTGCCCGATCCGGGATTAGAATGAAGTGTCTACGCCCAATATGGAATATAACGAAGTGTCTACGCCCAATCTGGATTAAAATGAAGTGTCTACGCCCAATCTAGATTGAAATGAAGTGTCTACACCCAATCTGGATTAAAATGAAGTGTCTATACCCAATCTGGATTAAAATGAAGTGTCTATACCCAATCTGGATTAAAATGAAGTGCCTGCGCCCAATCTGGATTAAATGAAGTGTCTACGCCCAATCTGGATTAAAATGAAGTGTCTACACTTAATCTGGATCAAAACGAAGTGTCTAAGCCCAATCTAGGATTAAAATGAAGTGCATACGCCCAATCTAGATTAAAATGAAGGGTCTACGCAATCGTTTAAAATGAAGTGTCGCCCAATCTGGATTAAAATGAAGTGCCTACGCCCAATCTGGATTAAAATGAAGTGCCTACGCCCAATCTGGATTAAAATGGGTATCTACGCTCAATCTGGATTAAAATGGAAGTGTCTACACCCAATCTGGATCAAAATGAGTGTCTACGCCCAATCTGGATTAAAACGAAGTGTGTCACCCAATCTGGATTTACAATGAAGTCCATACGCCCAATCTAGATTAAAATGAAGTGTCTACACCCAATCTGGATTTAAATGAAATCTGTCTACACCCAATCTGGATTTAAAATGAAGTGCCTACACCCAATCTGGATTTAAATGAAGTGCCCTACGCCCAATCTGGATTAAAATGAAGTGCTCTACACGCAATCTGGATTAAAATGAGAAATCATCTCACGCCCAATCTGGATTTAAAATGAAGTGTCATGCCCAATCTAGTTAAAATGAAGTGTCTATACCAATCTGGTTATAATGAAGTGTCTACGCCCAATCTGGATTAAAATGAAGTGTCTACGCCCAATCTGGATTAAAAATGAAGTGTCTGCGCCCAATCTGGATTAAAATGAAGTGTCTACACCCAATCTGGATTGAAACGAACACACTTCTCGCGGAACCGCCTGAACGTGCCACCTAGTCCGAGCCGCGGACCCGAAAATAAATTTCAAATATGTACAGATTTTACTGACTGTGCTCGCAGGATTTAACGGCACTCCGACATGGACAGTGCCAACCACAACAAGACAAGAGGCACAACGGCCACATGAAGATTTGGCCCACCCACTCCCAGTGCCCTGTCTTGCTGGCCAGTGTCCGTACCATGCTAACGGTTTGAACTCGCAGGGTAAAGCAGCACCCCGACCGGCAGCAAAACCCTCAACAGCACACCCCCACCTACCTCGGGGAAATTACTTTTCCTGACAAACAGAACGACATGCTCAACGCACAGCTGGTAAAAATGCTCCCGCCCAAAAACCAGGGCACGCACCAACATCGAGGCGGCACAGGAGAGGTCGGACTGAGGAGGGACGCATCTCCCGACAAAACGAGCCAAACTGCCAGAAATCACAAGTATGCCAACCTTGGACTCACCCATGGGTGAGGCCTCTGAGGCATCGCAACAATACGCCACTCCTACTGACTCGGGCACGCCTGCTGACACAGCGGCGAAGCCAACGTCCCCGACAATCGACCTCTCTGGTCCCCCCAGTCCTTACGAGGAGCCTGCTCTGCGAAAGCAGTTCAAGTGGGGGAAGACAGAAGTCAAAACCTTTAAACCAGACAAAAAATCAAACGACACACGAACAAAATCAGGGGCCAAAGGCCCCGCCGGCCCACGGGCTGAGAGCCCCACGGGGTCGGAGAAGGGACGAGTCCCAACTCGAATCGTAGCAAACGCACTGCTACAGCCGTATGCTTACACGAAGCACACGGCGTCCCCTAAGGGGGACAAAGTCCCGTCGGCTGCCAAGGCAATCGACGCGGTGTCCAAGCTGCCCACAAAGGTAGCACTGGGCACCGACCGGGAGGGTGAAATCGAAGAGATAATCACCTCCTGGTGGGAAGACACCAGGGACCTCCCTCACGCAGAGAACAAACCGGAGGAGTTCTGCAAGCTCGGGCTGCCGGAGGCGACCCTTGACACAGAGGAATCTGGGGGGGGAGAGGAACACCAGATCCTCAGGCACGTCCGGCTAATCACGGGCTGCGACCTACCGCCTGAAGAGACCAACAGGCACAGCCTCCCCTTCAGGGATCCCCCCAACTAAAAATCACGGACCTCCGCGAGACTCAGCGGTACGTCCTACTCTACTTGAGATACTTGGGAGACGTCATCAGACGCGCACTGGAGCTGGAAGAAGACACCAGAGTGTTCAACATCGAGCACACTCAGCTCTAGACGAACAAGGAAGGCAAGGTTGTGCAAATAGACCTGGCCTTCAAGAAGCAACCAATCGCCCTGTTCGTACTGTTCAACACGAACTTTCTTTTGCCTATGACAGTTGTGGACGACCCGTGGGTCGACGTCGAGCCGCCGAGGGTCATCCCGAGGGTCTACGTATGGTCCCAATACAGGCAGCCCTCGGGAACTCTGCGCTCGAGGACGGTGCAGGTATCATCACCTCGGCTGAGGGGGGTGACGGTGGCGCAAGCTGCTGGCATCCTGGGAAACCTGGTCACTCAGCAAGGGTGGGGAGGAAGCGGTGCCATATCCCACATACGAAAAGGGGCGCGCGGCGAGACGCCTGCTGATAACAAAATCAGGGAGGTACTGTTCCTTGTCACACACGACCAAGACCTGGCACAACTGCTCATCAAAGACAGCAACCTTGACTTCGGCTTCCCAACGAAGAAGGGGCTCCTGCCGTCAGCAGCAGAGAAGCAGGCGCTGGGGCAAAGGGAGGTGGCTGTAATCGACTACAGCCAGCAACTATTTGTTGGACACCGGGCACGCATAGTCAACGCAATCACGGAGAAACTCTCTGACCTGGCGGTTCAACAGGGGTTACTACCTTACGGCGAGGACTCCTGCCTTGTGTTCGAAAAGCATCTGGGGACACCACGGTGGGCACCCTCTGACAACACGGTAGAGTCCCTGCTGCAGTGGAAGAGAAACAGTAACGACACTGTCAACTTTTATGCGATCTTCACGGAGTCAGCGTACGGCTTGCTGGTAACAGCTGGCAGCGCCATCGAGGTCGACGTACATCTCAACGACGACGAAACCACCGGTGAGAAGATCTTCATCCCAGTGAAGGTGGAGGTGGGACGCTGGAGCCTTATGGGCTCAAAGTCCAGACACACAGCGCCTCCCCGACCACAGCACCAATGGGGCCCGACAGACGAGGAGAAGCTGCGGGAGACTGGCGAGGCGGCCATCCACAGTATGCAACAGACAACTGAGGAGTGCTTACGAAAAGTGCAGCAGGCGGCCACTCCAGCCCCCCCGGTGTCATCGGCCACCCCCGAGACCAAGCACCTATTGCACAACATCGGACACGAACTGGAGCTACTCAATCAGAAGGCGGCAGGTGCAGCTGCACGCACTGAGGTCAACGAGACCAAAGCAGCGGAGAGGCACCAGGACATTACCTCAGGCATCCGGGACTTTCACTCCACATACAAAGACACGGGCCGGGCTATGGTCGACACGCTCGTGACCCTCACGAACCGCCTCACCAAGACCCCCGAAGAGGACAAGCAGGAGGCCAGCTCGGAGGGAGGTCTGGGGAGGTGGGGACTGAAGAGTGCCAACACCACAGCCTCCAAAGAGGAGGGCAGCACGCAGCCCTCACTGCGAGAAAAGGTGCAGTACCTGGCCACTGACCCGCCTGAGTTCAGAATGGCCAAGTACGACAAGTTCATCGCTGACTCCCGTGGAGGAGAGGACCAAGACTACAGGGGAATCCCTTTCATGGGACCCCCCCAGCACAAGGGGGCCCCAACAGAGAAAAGGAAAGGGCTGGGCATCAAGAAACCGGTCATCGCGAAGGTGCACAGGAAGGAGTCCAAGCCTGACAAGCCCCCGGCCAAAAGGGCCAAGGGACAAGGGGCACCTGCGGATATACCTATGGGGGTCCCGGCATCTGGACAACCAACTGCAAGGAGGACCACCCGCCAGTCCACCAAGGTAACACCGATCACACCCAAGCCCACCCTCCCACCACACAGTCGGGAGAGCACACAGACACCGAGCAGGGGGGAACCTGCTGCAACAGAGGTCCATGAGCCAAGACAGCAGCCCGTGAACACCAGCACGAACCACAATCTCAACCAAAAGGTGCTCAAAACATACCCCCTACCTCTGTTTGGACGGGTGATCACAACACTGCAAGCTAACCAAATACTAAACAGGGATGGAGGGTGCCATCGGGCAGGTGGAAAGCGCAGCGCCTCGGCACTGGAAGATACAGAGGCACCATCAGCAGGCCCTGCAGTTACAGTAGGTAGAGAAAATATGGGAAACAACAATCTCATCTGTACTGCCCTGCCATACCAACCCACACTGTAAGAAACCTGGTGTACAAATCCCTGCTGGGCAATATGCCCACCCTGCATGGGGATTGAACGCAAGTCCAAACTTAACTGGCCCCCGCGTAACATACTCGACTCACCTTAAGACACATAGTGCCATTGTGGCAACTAATGAAGCACCCGCACACTGCTTCCATGGCAGCTCAAGTAAACCTAACAAAATACCCGAGAACAGACACCACACAACAAGGAAAAGCATGCACCTCGATACGGTAGCAACTGTACATTTAGCACCTGATGCACAATATTACTTACCCCATTTCGATACCCCGCAAAACGTTAAGCAACACTCTCAGCACACAGCCAATATACACAAACCAAACTCTTACGGCAAACGCCAGAAACAGGGAAAGGGAAATATACTATTCACCGATAACAGCGATAAGAATACATTCCCCCCCGGCAAGCCAACACAGTGCTACTACAATACGAAGACGAACCCTACCGGAACCCTAACAATTAAAGGCACAAAAGACTCCACCGAGCTCCATATACTGAGAGGAAAGCCTAGAAACTTGAGAGGATGGCTCGGGGGGATATGGGGACACATTGCACGAAATATAGAGGCAAACGGCCCACAGTCGACCACAAGCGAATTCCCAAAAATGTTCTACGTAAAAACAACCAATTTCGGAAAACACGCCGAAACACTCCGAAAATTTTACACAACGGCAGGAAGACACACCAAAAGTAAGGCCCACCAAGGAAAACACATTAGGGGTGATACAGACAATCACTTAGGGCAATGTAACGCTGTAACCACAAACTCGACATTTATGAAAGCGATACAGCCGTACCAGATACGCACGATATGGGCACGAAAGCAACCCAGCCAACCAACTGGCACGCCACCGCTCGCCCACACAGAGAAGAACCGCAGCGGTACAGCGGCGAACCCTAAAATAACCCTAATGAAAAGGGAGACAAATACACGTGCACAGCACAACATGACGGGAGAAATGATACGAAACTCAAGGGAATGTCTCATGAGGGCAGGGGGAATGGACACACAAAATGCTGGAGCAAACCGCCGACATTCGACCACAAGCGAATTCCTAAAAATGCTCTATGTAAAAGTAGGGAAATTCGAAAAAAATGCTGAAACGCGAAAATTCTCCCACACAATTACCGGACAACACACCAAAAATGATACCAACCAATGGAATTGGATTAGGGGTGTTACAAACACGCACACAGGGCAATGTAACGCTGTAACCATAAACCCGATAACGCCACAAGTGCTATGGTCTGCACCAGGGTGGACACGAGGGGAAGTGGCCGAGCCGCTACGAAAAACCGCAGTTACCATGACCCCACTGCTCGCCATATTGATTGCAACGCTCACACCAGGAGGAGCAGAGTGGGGCCGCAGAAGAAAGATAAGCCAAAATAAACAAAACGAGAGAACGAGCAACCGCAGATACAGAAGAAAGAAAACAGCAGCAAAAAATGCGGCAGGATGGAGCTCCCAACCGCCCTACGGATACAAACTGCTCAGACTGATTAACCGAAATGGCAGACCCATGCTCGCCAGAACGAGGAAACCTGAGCAAGCAGTAACCACAATAAGGGAAGGCACCCCAACGAGGGGCAAACGGCTGATGCGGATGATAACACGAAGGACAGAAGAGCAAGCCAAGAACCGGGGACCAGACATGACAGGAGGGGGAAGCCAAACCCACACAGACACATACCCGTACGACACAACCACTAGAGGGCTGTTCGAAATGAAAGGTAGGCTCAACGCACACCAAATGAGGCAAGCCCACGCACTGTACGAGGACAACCCATTGCCACCCCTGGCAATAGCCACAATGAGAGAAACCCTAAAACCAGGAGACAATAGCAAACCACACACAGCAAAAGCGCTACAGCTACTCAAGAGCTCCAGAAGCTTCTGCGTACCGGTGTGCGACGGCAAACACTGGAGAGTAAACGACAAACTGAAATTGTGGATATATGACTCCTCCGATGGAAAAACCAAAACAACCCTATACAATACCAAAAGACTGATAACCGACATGAACACCTGGGCAGAACACCTGGCCACAACGTTGGGAAAAGAAATCTCCGTTGAACTAATGAACGTAGGCAACCAAAGTGCGCAAGACCATTACAGCTGTGGAGCATGGGTCCTGATGGCCACCAAAGCGTGGATGAACTTCCAAAAAACATGCCCAAGGGGACACTGGCCCACCCACTTCAATGAAGCGGTTAGCAAATGGGGAACCACTAACAGAGCGGCGGTCGATGCCTACAGGAAGTCGATACAACAACCAGTAAAAGAGAGGATGGCTGCCGCCAAGGGGCAAAGGCAAACGCCGGAGGACAGCTAGCAGGCAACAGAGACCCAACGGCCCACCGATGGCCCAAACACAAACCCAGAGGTCGGGGGAAGAGCACCGCAAACCCAAGAAGGGGGACGCAAAAGTGCTACAAAGCAACCGGGCCTATGGAGATGGCTCCACAGATTGGCCCCCACAACACTGCCGAGCAACGACGGGCATACATTGGGGGAACAGCAAACACCGGAAACCCACCCAAACGAGGAGGAGGGGGAGATGAGAGGCGAACCAGCTGCGCAATGGGAGAAATTTGAAGACACACAAAAGGAAGCACCGGAGGAAGGGCAGGGCCCCCGCGAATACCAGCCCCCCCTCACAGAACCGAAAAAGTCAGACATAGGGGAAGACCGCCTGCACATGCTCACATGGAATGTAGCAGGTCAAAGTGATGCCTGCCTCGACCTTGCCGAGGTCGTCAGGAAAAGAAACGAAAACCAGCGGGGACTGCACGTGATAGTGCTTACGGAAGTGAAGCATGCACACGACAGTGCGATGAGAAGATTCAGAGACAATCATGCGGTTCACTGCAATAGGCACCAAGACGGAAGGGCGACTGGCGGAGAGCACGACGGAACAAGCGGTGAAGGGGGGAGTAGTAATACTCCTCAGCAACCCCTACAGTCACGCACACAACCACCACGTCGTCCCCGCGCGGCACCTCGAAGGGTACCGCCTGCATGTAGTGTTGCACCTGCCCGGGGACGTGATGTACCATGTACTAGGCATTTACAACCCGCCGGGAGCAGAAGAATGGAAAACCAAAAGCAAAATACTCAAGTACACAACCAACCTGCTCCGGAAAACCGCGGAAAAACCGAACGAGCATGTGGTCGTAGGAGGAGACCTGAATGCGAGCAACACCAGCACAGGCAAGGGGGTAACAAAAACCGACAAGCGATGGACGAAACTCGCGGAGGAGCTGGACCTCCACAATGTAGGCCCGCCAGTCAACACCACACTGAACTAGGCGAAAAACAGAAACATTGACAGATGGCTAGCACCGAAAAACAAACGAGCGCAATACGAGACGGGGAGCAGCACGCACCTCACCCAACACCACACGAGCGACCACGAGATGGTGAGCCTAGCAACCCTTCGGTTGGACAACATAGACACCCACGAACCGTACGTGGACCGCGACCCCCAACCAGGACACGTGAAGCTGGACACGCCCCTGAACAAAACCGCCCGGGAAACACTCCAAAGCGTCCTCCTCAGGACACACGACTATGCCAAGACTGCTGAACTGAGACGCATAACAGAGATAGCCACCCAATGCAGGGAAGAGGGCAACAGGCAGGTAGCGCATGCCACCATAGACAGAGCAGGGGAAGCCGTACTGGCCATACTCACCAGGGCGAACAAATGCGCGCTGAAGGACGAAGAGCTACCAACTGCGGTAGTGGGGGGCACCTCCAACCGAGTAGCGACAGACCTGCAGATGAGCAAAAAGGACAGGAAAGCAAGGGACGCCGCATTACTCACAATGCGAGCGCACAAGAAGGCCAAACAACACCTACGAAACCCGCACACGGAACACTCAACCCTCCGGGACCTGAAAGAAGGAGAAATGGAGGGCCCAACAGACAGAAATAATGCAGATGCAAAGGAATGGGTGACGTGGCTTACCGCAGAGGCCAAGAAAGAAAGGTCGGCGGCACACAAAGTGGTCAAACAGCACTGGAAACGAGCCAAGCAAAGGCACAACGACAAAACGGTAAAAGAATACTGGAACAACCAAAAAAGATACCACAAGAGGATATACGCCAAGGCGCAGGAAACAGGCCACGCCCCCACGGCGAACATACAGGCACTGCAGGATAGGGAGGGCAACCTGGCGGTAGGCCATATGAACATTGCAAACGCACTCGCGGACCACATGGCTCACTCGGCACCATACAAGATGGAGCGCCGCAGCCCACCGGACCCGAACCCCCACCATGGGAAGACCCAGCCCAAAAAGAGCGCCTCACAAAGGCACCGAGACCGGACCCCACGGGACTGGACCTCACAATAAGTAGACAGGGCTACAGCAAAGCGGTGCACACCCTAAACAACAACAAAGCACCGGGCCCCACCAGAACCCCAAATGAAATTCTCAAGTACATGCCGGAGGATTTCCACGACGCTCTACATGCCCTCATGCTGGAAATGTGGAACAGCAAACACGTCCCCCTCACCTGGAAAAAGGGGACGTTCTGCTTCCACCACAAGAAGGGGGACGTCACCCTGCAGCAAAACTACCGACCCATAGCCCTACTTGAGGGGGTATTCAAGCTATACACCTCACAAATAGCGAACATGCTCTCCACGTTCTGCGAGACGCAGGGAATACTAGCTCAGGCGCAGGAAGGCTCGAGAGAGAAGAGGAACACACTCCGACAACTCACTAGAGTGACCAATGCGATTGAGGACGCCAATGTCTCAAGACGGGAACTGCATGGCCTGTACGTAGACTTTGAGAATGCGTATGGCTCAGTGGACCACAACAAGCTACTGCACACAATGCAGTACCTCGGGATACCCGAAGACCTCACACAGGTGGTGCGAGATGTCCTGGGTACGCAAAGCCATGACACCATGTCAATGAACACCAGGGTAGGGGGAGAAACCTCTCTCAAAACGGTGCAGGTGCAAAGAGGACTCCTACAAGGGGACAGCATGAGCCCCCTCCTCTTCATAATATACCAAGAACCGTTGCTAAGATGGCTAGAGGTGGGGGGACATGGATACCAACACAAGTACGCAACAGACAGGAAAGATTGGGCCCCCTCAGGACAACAGCAGGAGCGTTCGTCGATGACCTACTCATACTGTGCCCCACAATTTTCCACATGAGGGCACAACTACACAAACTACAGGCATTCTCACAATGGAGTGAACTCAAGATTAACCTTACCAAGTCAGCCATAACCGGCATAAAGAACGGAGTTTCCATACCTGAGCAACTCCATGCGGACCTCAAAACGATTGGAGCGGACGGTAAGCTAAGCCACTTCAAGATACTCAAGCCAGACGACACATACAAATACCTGGGGGTACTACTGGCATTCTCAGGCAAATGGGACAAGGAGAAAGAAGCCGCCAGGAGGAAATGAACCACAGAATACAGGCACTGCTGCGCTCCCCATTAATGCCAGACCAAAAAGAATACTCCCTGCATTCCGCAATACTGGGCAAGTTCAGATACGGACTGCACCTGGGGCTCTACACAGCGGGTGAGATAGACGACTTCAACAAAGTGATAGGCGGAGCCACAAAGAACATACAGGGCCTGCCCCGCAACGGAACGCCAAACATTTTTACCACACAGGAAAAGGAAAGGTTCGGCCTGGGCATGGTGCCACTCCAAGCGGTCTACGCACAGTCGATTTGGAGTGGGCTACTGGAAGCCATGCACAGCGAAGAGGACAGAGGAGCAGTACGGGGCCCAACGTGGAGACAAATAAACCTAAGGTCAAGACTCAGAATGTCCCACGTCAGCAGGTCCACCAGAGGGCTGGTAGAATACCATTGCACCACACGCATGAATTGCATAGACCTTAACAAACTGTGGGGAGGACACCAGACAAAGTACAACACACTAAGAAAACTCAATGCCCTGCTCAGATACAACATTACGCCTCAGGGGACAGAGGGGATGCTCAGGCAGCTCCAAACCCCCGTACCAAAGATAATGGAACAACTGAAGGGGGCGACCAGAAGAAAGTCTGATAAAGAAATGGAAGGGACAACGAGAAAAACGAAAGCAGGCAAAATTATGGATGGGGACCTACCAGCACCCCCAGACTGGCAGGCGATGTGCACAGACCAAACCGCCAAGCTCAGAGTACCTAAGGACACGCCAACCGCGATAAATTTCACGACGTGCCTTAAACTATTTATACACTTCCCAGACCTGGCATTCCTTATAACCCAAGATGGCCAGCGGGCAATTAGCCAAGCTAACATTAGGGAGCAGTGCACAGACGCAACCCTCAAGGCAGACCGCAATGCCATAGCAAAAGGCCTGGCGCACCTATACCCGTACCTGTGCGAAGCCCAACCGAGGGACATAGCGAAGCCGGGAGACTTCTATGATAGCAGCACGAACCGACGGCTGAAACGACAATACCGAAGCATTCCCTGTGCGGGACCGCTGGACCCCCACACAATGCGAACCAACCTCCCGCGCCTCAACCCGGAACAGCTACGGGCCAAAATGACAGAATGGGAGGCAAGGCTGGTTCCCAGGGAAGAGGTTCACAGGCAACTCTCCCTACACCCGCTCACGAGGATTAATGAGACGGAAACCACCGGCCAAACGCAGGAGGAGGAGGGAGAGCTACAAGGCCTCCACAGGCGCCCACAAACCAAGTGGATAGACGAAATAGACCCCATGGCTGAAAAGCTGGAGACATGCCGATTCGAAAAAGGCCAAACAATAGACAAGCCAAGGGAGATTCTGGCAATGAGGACCCTACTCATTGACCCAACGGACCCCCACTCCCTGGTGACGCAGTACAGAACTCAGTGGCGGCATTCAGACGGGAGTGACTCCTACGCATGGAGTACACGGGAAACCATAACTGACTACCTAAAACTGGCCAAACGAAGGGGCCAAAGTGCGACCACCTTCCCAACCCTGAAAAGAAGGCTGCAGGCAAGAGGCTCCCAGGTGACCCACCCCACAGGATTCAGGGAAATATTGGCTGGAAGGCCACACATGGGGCAGGCTAGGCCCACACTACATGCGGGGAACCTCACCCTAGACCCGACCGAAACCAACCCAGAGCAAGACATTACGGACAACAGAGAACACCACTGCCAGATACGGCTAGAGGGGGAACTTGCCCACAGCTACCATAGAAATGGGAAGTACATAGGTACCCTCACGAAAGAAAAGCTCCTCAGGCTACATGAGAGGTACACCCAAGCAGTGGGTACTACACACAACCAAACCCCGCACCAAAACACACTACGCACGGAAATGTGGGAGGACCATAGGATACAGGTCTCCACGTTCGAAGAGGAAATAGGGCACCTCCTCATTAGGTACTCAAGCAAAGAAGAAAAGGAGGAACGCAAAAAGAACCTACAAAACCACTGGACGTTCCCTGCCCAAATGCAAAGGGCATTACAACAGGCATTCGGAATAACCACTGAACTCTTTGCCTCACCTCTCAATGTCCACCACAACACCACAACGTATTATGCCAAGTACGACAGGGACAAGGTGTTCGGGGCCAGAGGCTCAGCCTGGACGACAAACTGGATGAAACTGGGGGCCTACCAATTCAACCCAGAATACACGCTACAAGACCTCAAAAAAGCACCGGACTTTGCCATTGCGGCCACCACCACCCAAGACCCGGTGTTCGGGGTCGGAGTATACCCGACATATGAGAAAACTCCATACAGGAAACTGCACAACGCACACGCGGGGCACCTAGTACACGAACTATTTGAGATACCACAAGGCAAATTCACCTTCCTGCCCCCTGACCACTGGATGGGTCCTACCCACCAACAAGCGAAACAATGCAACTGGAACCTCAGAGTACTGATAGTCGCCAACAAAGCAGGGTGGCAAGCCCACTGTGGTGACCCAGATGCTGCCGCGGAGTACATAAGGAGGGCGCTCACGACTTGTCCGCAGAGCAAGGTCCGCACGACCACAGCCGTCAGGCAGCCAATGAGGGAGGCGAACCTGCACGACACGAACGGCCCAAACCAAGAAGGACGCACCCAAAGTGTAGACTGCGTGGTGGACACAAGACCATGGCAGCGATACGAGCTCCCGGAGGTTAAGCGAAAGGACAGAATAAATGCAAGGGGAAGCATGTGCAACACAGGGCCACATGTACGGAACGACCTCTGCTCCCAGTGCTACAATGTACACGCAGCAGTTGAAACATGGTGGGAGGACAGCCACCTCCATGTGGAAGAAGGACCAGCCAAATGGGAACTCCTCCCCGGAAGCAGGGGAGGAAAATGGGACATACACCCCCCCACCATACAACAGGTGACGGATGCGAACACTTTGCACACCAGGCATGCGAGACAGACGGATGCCCAGACAGTATGGGACAAGGTAGCGAGGTCAAAAGTAGTCAGATACCCCACTGACTTCTGGCCCGAGCACGAACCAGGGGTCCAAGGGAGAAGATGGAAACTAACGAGAGACCAAACAGCGGACCCTAGGAACTCGGCTCCGAGTGACACACCAGCACAACTGACATACCCCCCCCTTCAAAGGGCACACGAGGCAGCCTCGTACTTGTACACAGACGGAAGCAAAAGAGAGATTGAAACAAACGAAGGGGGCAAAGAATGGGCCTCAGGGGCCGCGGTATGGGACCCCAGGACAGGGGAAGGGGAGGCGCACATGATTCGCTGGGAAGGTGAGGACCAAGAGGTGAACAGAGCCGAGCTCCTTGCGATACAAAAAGCCGTGACACTTCCGCGGCCACCAAGTGGCAAAGGACTCACCATTTGCACGGACAGTGCCAACTCTATTAGACAACTGGAGGGCATGAGAACGAAACCCCACAGCATGGAGCACCACCAACAGAGGGACCTCCTGTATGCCATACTTGTCAACATTGAGGCATTGCTAGCAGCGGGACACACCGTCTCACTCCTGAAAGTCAAAGCACACACGGGAATTAAGGGAAACGAAAAAGCTGATGAGGCAGCCAAGCAAGCCTGCACCACAGGGACCCTCATGGAAGCATGGGACAATGACGAAACAATAAAAGTCAAACCCATGGTACCGGACGGGGACACGAACAGCAAGGAACTAAAAGGAAAACTTGCAGTACAAAAATACGTGACCACACTACTCCGTGAACGGCAGGCGCAAGGAGAGAACAGACTCTCAGCAAAAATGGCCGAACTCCAGGGGGAACCCACAACCTGGACCCACCAACTGAAAAAAGAGCACGTCTTCAGGTGGGAGGCGCACCATGACCAAGCACAACAAACGGATGAGGAGCAAGCGATAATACGGGACCCGGCGCCCAACCAGCAGCAACGGGCTGACCAGGCCCGAGAGGAAGAAGACAGGCTAATAAAGGCCATGATGGAACAGCGGGAGGAAGAGGAGATACTCCATATGCAGGAAATGCAGGAGCAACATGAACCCTGGGAAGCGGTGGGCAGAACGGTCCACACCCAAGGAGACAACCCCCAACCCGCAGAGGCACCACCTCACTCCTCTGATGAGGAAGAGATATTTGAGAAGCTCAATGAGCTCGTAGAACGACTGGAGGTGCCCCAGGGGGAACAGAATGAAGAGGAAATCTACGGGATTCTCAATGAACTCATTGAGCAACAGGAGACGTCACAAGGGGAACTGGAGAGTGGACGACGAGCCCACCATGACAGAGTCACGGAGGAGTCCAGGGTCCATGCGATGATGACGGACCCGGCGCCCAGAACAAGATGGAACCAACGGAAGCACGACATGACAAACTACAGAATGAAAAACAGAAACGCCCCCCCGGTCAAGGGGGGCAAAGTCACCAAAAACTGGCTGAACAAAACGATGGAACACCTCAAGGGAGACAAGCCACTACACAAGATAGCAAACGACTTCTGGAAACGAGCCACCTACGCGGCGCGCAAAACGATACTGAAGTGCAGACTGAGGATACTACCAACACAAGACTACGAGACGGCGAAAAACTCCGCCGGAGGGAGCGGGAAATGCACACTGGAAGGCTGTGGACACCAAGGGGTGGACTACGCCAAAGGCTTCCTTATGAGAGTCGGACACGCGCTAGGTGGGTGCAAGAACCCACGAATGCGAGGAATGTTCTCGGACAGGGCGGACGCACATGCGGACGAACTGAAACACATACTTGACCACCACAGAAAAGGGGGATGCAAGGTCCTTGCCTACACCGGAAAAAAGAGGGACCCGGGTGTCAAACCAAGGGTGCTCCCAAATTACATACTCACCAGGGGACAATGCCGACATGACGGCAAGGACAACCCAGGCAAAAACGATGGACCTGACACTATACCGAGCTTCGTAGACATGGTCATGATAGAGGGCCTGGAAGACCTAGAGGACGGGTGGGAATGCACACAACAGGAAGCACCGGCAAGAGTCAAAAACCTACACCTCATAGAGGTGGCCCACACCGACGATGAAAAATGGGGACCCAAACTCCTGGAAAAATACATGAAGTACGGACCACTGCTACAACTACTGCGTGGACACGGCTTCCGCGCCAAGCTCCACGTCTTTGCAGTGGGTAGAACAGGCACAGTATACAAACACAACCGAGACATACTCGACCAGCTCGGACTTAACAGAAAAGAGGCCACACAAGCACTACGAAGGATACATGACCTGTCAGTGGACTATGCACACAACACCTACCAGCTGTACAGAAGACTCAAACAAGAAAAACAAGAAGAAGAAGTAGATGGAAACCACCCGGTGTAAATTGTCCCAACAAGGCCGCCACTTCTGGCGGTCCGGCCCAGAGTAGGGCCGGGGAAATTAATTTACTCATACGCCCGAAGGGCGTGGTTTTTTCCTTTTTTCCCCCTTTGGATTGAAACGAAGTGTCTACGCCCAATCTGGATTAAAATGAAGTGTCTACGCCCAATCTGGATTAAAATGAAGTGCATACGCCCAATCTAGATTAAAATGAGGTGTCTACGCCCAATCTGGATTTAAATGAAGCGTCTACGCCAATCTGGATTTAAATGAAGTGCCTACGCCTCAATCCGGATTAAAATGAAGTGTCTACGCCCAATCTATTAAAATGAAGTGTCACGCCCAATCTGGATTAAAATGAAGTGTCTGCACCCAATCTAGATTAAAATGAAGTGTCTACGCCCAATCTAGATTAAAATGAAGTGTCTACGCCCAATCTGGATTAAAATGAGAACTCAGCTGTCCCAAAGTGTGTGCTGAATCCTTTGATCCCCGGTGTGGGTGCATAATGCAGCCAATCTTCTGCGCCTATATGGTGCCAAAAGAATCTGTCCAGGGATGAGCCACACCACTGTGCTGAATCCTTTGATCCCCGGTGTGGGTGCTTAATGCATGCCTGTGCGCTCAGATGGCCGCCAAGTTCTACAGCCCACGAGAGAGGGGCAAGGGGAAGGGCACAACAGCGGACGCCGCGACCACCTGTCAAACATGTCTGCCTGCCCGGTGTGGTGCAGGATCAAGCACATGGAGATGTCCATCTGCTCCTCCAGCACAGCACTGTGCGGCACTCGGGACCTCTCAACACCTCACCCCTACCTCCCTTTGCACTCACAAGACGCACGACACCTGAGGAACCCACGCCTCGGGTGGGGGGCCTGCCAGGAGGCGCCCGGGGGTGGGGGCTGGGCCGGGGCGCCCTGGGGTGGGAGCCTGGCTGTGAGGCGCCCATGGGTGGGGGTCTGCCAGGAGGCGCCTGGGCGGGGGTCTGGTCAGGTCACTGGGTGGGGGGTCTGGCCAGATACACCGGGTGGTTTGGCCACTGGGTGGGGTCTGTCAGGAGCACCCTCGGGTGAGTCTATCCAGATACTGCCCCCGATATGGGTCTGGTCACTGCAGAGCCGATAACTGGGTGGTGGCCCGCTCAGGCAGCACACCGAGTAGTAGGGCCTAACAGGGGCACCGGGGCGGGGGGGTCGCCGTATAATGCCTCGGGGTGGGGTCACAGATACCCGGGTGGGGTCTGCCGCATATCGGGGTGGGGGTCTGGCCAGATAACACCGCGGGGGTCGTGATATCACCGGGTGGGGGCCCACAGAGGCAAGTGGGGGTCTACCAGATGGTCAAGTGGGGTCATGATACCACTGGCGGGGTCATTGTGATACTGGTCAGGCCTCATTAGATAAGCCACCTCAAGGGGGGGTCTGTCGTGATACTCAAGTGGGGGCCCGTCAGGAGCACTCTGGGGTGGGGGGTCGGGCCAGGAGGCGCGCCTGTTTGCGGCAGGTCGATGTGTTCGATGGCCTGGCTCAACAGCACTTCGCTGCGCCCGTGCTGTAGCTCGCACATGTGGTTTCGCCGGTAGCTGGATGCAGCCACCATGTGTGTCTGGTAGTTCTCAAACATGCCGCACGCTCCGGCCACCTGTCGCCACCGGGCGTGCACTCTCAAGGAGCGCTTCTTCCCAATGGCATTGACCCCTGTGCTGCACAATGTGCAAGTCTGACCGAGTCCAGCAATGCACATGCTATGCAGCGGGCTCGGGCAGCAACAGCCACACACTCCACGCCCCAGCGTTCATCACCCGGCAACCCAACTGACATATCCGAGGCCACGCGAGGCAAAGCATACACATACAACCTGAAATATGAGACTTGCGGTCAGGTCATCCTCTCCAAGCAGGTGCAGGTGACACTATAAAATATGCACACACGCCACGTGGCATCCGGCAGACCGAGCAAGGCCAGCCCAGCATCATCCCGGAGGAGGCAAGAGGGAGGCAGCAACAGAGCAGTGGTGCCACATGCACACTGGGAAACGGCAGCAGGGATAACGGCACACCCTGTAAGCATGAATCACTGCCGAGAACGTCACATGCTTACTAGCTTGTGATTTACTAGCACTTGCATGTCGAGGAGTGTCAAGGAGTGAGTGTGTGCTGCGGGTCCTCTCCCCTTGATCCTCATGATCCTAATAAAAAATAAATTTGCACACATGAAAATGTTCCTCTCGGTGACGCCCTGCCGGCACCCAGCTTGAGCTTTCGTTGGACATTCAATGAGTTTTTAGAAGTTCCACGTTTCGATGATTCAATTTTGTGGGTAGATGCACCCAGACCAGTTCAGATCTATCATCCTCCTAGCCGAGAACAGTTCAGATCTATCACCCTCCTAGCCGAGAACAGTTCAGATCTATCACCCTCCTAGCCGAGAACAGTTCA
>LGRX02014119.1:0-42805 GCA_001247695.2 Cymbomonas tetramitiformis
CCCTGCCCCCGGCACATTTGAAACAATCGTCTTGCACTACAATGATCCCGAGTGTCACACGTGGCCGGTTTTGTGTCCGCTTCTCGCTTATGTGCGGCGAGTTTCTCAAGTTTGGGAAACATTCTCCCGTCACCTGCTTCCGTCAGCGCTGTGGGCATTCACTGATTCGGAGATAAGAGGTGTCTCGTGCAGGGGGAGGAGTTGAAATGCAAACTGCGAGTTTGTTGGTCGAGGCCGGATGCTCCATCAATGGAAACTCGGGCGCAGAAGGTGGAGGGATTTTAGTCAAGCAAGACAGCAACCTCACTCTACAAGAGGTCTCCGTGTGCGGCAACAAGGCGACGCTGTCTGGAGGGGGGGGTATCTACGTTGATACGGATTCGCGGGCGCAGGTGACTGCCTCGACTCTGTGCTCGAATGAGGCCGCAGGAGAAGGGGGGGGCTTGAGCACCGAGGGCCAGGTCAGCTTGGAGGGGAGCCTGGTGGTGAACAACACAGCCGCGCTGGAGGGAGGCGGCATCTTCGCCTACCTTGCCCACATCGTGGTCGGCAACGCTTCGCGGGTGACTCACAACCGAGGGCTGCGCGGCGGAGGCGCCTGTGTGATGGGCCAATCGGGCGAGCTCTCCGTGGTGAGCGAAAGTATCGTGGAGAGTAACGTGGGCGCGGAGCAGGGCGGAGGGCTGTACGGCGGCCCAAAGTGTACCATCATAGTGCTGGACAGTGCGGTGTTGGGCAACCAGGCGGCGACCGGGGGAGGGATCTACATCGGGGAGGAGGGCGGTGTCCATATCGGCGCAGCAAGCCACGTGTCGAATAACTCGGCGGAGGGCACGGGAGGCGGGATCATGGCGGACAGCGAGGCTGTGGTGGATGTGCGTGACGGCAGCCGCGTGTGCTTCAACGCGGCAACCGAGGGCGGCGGGCTTTACGGAGGCGACAATGCACTGCTCGCGCTGAGAGAGGTTACCGTGTGCTCGAATATGGGGAGCCAGCTCGGGGGGGGGATTGCGTTACACGGTGTTGTTGGGGGGGATTTGACGATGGAGAATGTGGCACTGACATTAAACGAAGCGGTCACAGGGGGAGGGGCATCCTCTACGGGTGCAGTGATCATCCGCGCCATTGGCTGCCGGGTAGAAGGAAATCTGGCAGTTGACGGCGGGTAAGGCACCTCCTGGCCCCACCAACCTGGCCTGCTACACACATGGAGATGGCGCTGTGATGAGCGAAGTGTCGTTCTCTCCGCCCCTAGTTTCGGCCCAGCTGTCACCAATCACGCCCGTTGCCCGGCCAGGAGAGCTGCTGCATGCAACAGGCGCATCACCCCACATTTGAGAGACGCAGGTCCGGGGGCAGGTCGGGTGCCTGGACTAAGGGTGGCCCGGATCCGTGGCCTTTCGCCTGGTCAGCGGCGCCTCGCTCCCCCATTCCTCGCAGTGATGCCTCACGGACAGTATGCTTTAAGGTCACGTGCACGTGCATGCGTATGCGTAGCGCAGGTGTATGCAGGACCACAAGAATCACGTGCGGTTTGTTACGGCATCATAACGGCTACCGGCTAAGAGGTTAAGGTTGATGGCCACTGCCGGCTGATGAGATGTGATGTGTGGGGACAACCCGGCAGAGGGATCACCGCAGACGAGGGCGCATCGGTGTGGCTTGAAGGCACCGTCCTGGCCGGTAACACTGCCTCTCATTCCGGAGGTGGCGTTTACACAAGCGAGGAGGGGGTGATGGTGATCACCAACAGCAGCTTCCAATCCAACTCCGGCGGCCTCTATGGGGGAGGCGTGCACAGCAAGGGGGAGCTGCGCATGACGGGCAGCACCGTGGAGAGGAATGTGGCGCAGCAGGGAGGAGGCTTGCATGCGGAGAGCGCCGTCCACCTGGAGGAATGTGCCTGCGCTGCGAATAGCGCCAAGGAGGGCGGCGGCTGCATCACGACGTGGGCAGAGAGCGATATTGTGAAATGCACCATTGGTTTTAACGTGGTGCAGGACAAGGGCGGGGGGGTGCTCCAGCACACCGGCGCGCTAAGGCTACGGCAGAGTGATGTTTACCACAACCGGGGGGAGCTCGGTGGGGGCCTCTACGCCGCGGAGGAAACCGTCGTCCTGGTGGACGAGCATTGCAGCATTCGCCACAACTTTGCCAGCGCCAATGGGGGTGGCATGGTGGCCTCTCCGAGCTCCGAGATGCATATCCGTGGCGGCAGCAGACTGGAGGAGAACGTGGCAGAGAAGGAGGGCGGCGGTGTTTACCTGCGCAAGGGCGAGGCGACGCTGCATGTGACCGGGGAGGCCCGCCTTGAGGGAAACGAGGCGCTTCTGTATTTTGGAGGTGCCTTTTCCACAAACTTTGGTAATGTTGTGACGCTGCAGGACACGGAGGTGTGCGGAAACTCGGCGCAGCTGTATGGCGGCGCCATGTACCTCCTCACCACCGCGGTGCAGGCCAGCAATGTGCGCTTCGTCAACAACACGGCCTCCAACGGTAGCCCAGCCACCACACTCCCCTGCCCAACCTCCATCCCCCCATGTCTGGGGCCCGGCACGGATTGTGTCAAATATGGCGGGTGCGAGCCTGGTCACCGCGCTTCCACGGGCCCTAATGGATGTGCATGCCTCATCTCAGCGCCCTTTGCTCGGACAGGTGGCACTCCTGGTATCTAGCACTGCAGTGTTCAGAGCGGAAACTATTCTTGGATATAGATAAGTAATAGTGATATTTGTATACGAAGTATATATGCAACGTGTATATATATATATACGTATGTACTAGGTCAGTCGATCTAAAGATCTCCACTAGGTCAACGTGAAATGTGAGATGTACCGGGGAAATGAGCGGCCGATCTGTTGAATGGTGTATGGTGCCATGTTGACGATGTGGATTCGTTTACAATAACACAATCCAGATTCGCGACACGTATGCGATGGGACATACGCAGCCCCTAGTCCAGAATTTTGAACGATGATCGTGGCATCATACAGCACTGCGATGGGTGCTCTACTAGTTCACCAATCACAATATAGCTTTGATAAACTATGTGCGTACATAAGCAAGCTGCCCTTTTGCCCGTCCTTATAAAAAGCAGGTGTTATATATATATACAACCTCGAGGTTGTGTATATATTATATGTTGAACATATATATACATATTTATGTATAATACTTGCAGCATTGATCTCCACATCACCACTAGATCTTGTTGATGTTGAGGGTTGCAGGCATGGGACAGATTGTTCGCAAAACAGACAGTGTTCTGACCTCACTGACCGGGGATAATGTTGGGGGCAGGAGGCGCCATTTACGCCACCTTGGCCAGCACACTGTGGTTCACTGGCAACAGCACACATCCGGCGGAGATGATGGGCAACACCGCTACAGACATTGGTGGGGCTGTCGCCTTGTATTCTGGCTCGACCATGCTCTTTGGGAGTGACAACTCAGCAGATCAACTGAGTACGTCTCCGAGCACGACGCCCGAGGAGTGCCTGCTGGAAACGGAGCTGTGGGATGTTGGCGAGTACAACGTGGTTCTGCAGGACAACACTGCGCAGACACTCGGCGGAGCCTTGTATGGTGAGCACACACGTCAGCAGCGCCCTGGGTGGGAGGTAATCGGCAGTGCTCCGCATCCGTCCATTTTAGCACACTCTGCATCCGTCCGTCCACTCTGGCACGCTCTGTCTGAACAAGTGCCAAGCCACAGTCTGCGATAAAGTGATCGATCCCCCTCGACACCTCGACGCGACATTTCGAGCGACCTTTCCGTGACGTGACATTTCTGATGCCATTTCTCTGCGGTCCTCCTCGCGTGGTGCTCGGTGGCTGCGAGGAATGAAGGCCGAAGGGGGGCTTTTTGGGGGTTTGGGCAGTGCTGAACGCGAGCGTCAGCATGCGGGCCACGCGGGTAGTGGGCAACGGCAAGCAGGTTGAGGGCAGCGGCGCGGGAACCGGGGCGATCATGGTCAGCTTCGGGAGCCTGGAGACCCACAATTCACTGGTGGTGGGCAGCCATGGCACCGGCATCCTCGTGGCGAACAAATCTACGGCCCTGGTCGTCTGCTGCGGCTTTCTGCAGCAAACCGCAGAGCATGGCGGCGCTCTCCAAGTCGACAGCAGCGGCGCTGTTGTCACTCGTTCATTCTTCCTCAACAATAGCGCCCGGTCTGAGGGCGGCGCCGTGCACACCATCGGGGGCGAGCTGCGAGTGGCTGACTCCACCTTTCGCGGAAACCAGGCGGTTGCCGGCGGTGCGATGCACGCCACGCTCCACGCGCACACGTTCCTCACCCTCACGGCGACGGTATTTGAGGGCAACGTGGCCGAGGACGGCGCAGCCTTCCACCTGTCCACGCGAAGTGTAGGCAATGGCAGCGAGTTCATGGAGCTTAGCGAGCTCTCGTTTTATGACAACGTGGCGGCCGGTGGCGGCGCTGTGCTCTTCTGGGACCCGGTGGATCTCATGCGCAATTACACGGAGCCGCCGCGGTGCCGGGAGTGCTCCCCGGAGGATGTACTGGCAAACAACAGTGCGGGCTACTCCTCGCCCGAGGGGTGGGCATCGCCTCCCAAGTTCCTGTGGGGGAGCCCGGAACACGCGGAGGAGGCCGGGTACAAGTACTTTGAGCAGCCCGTCAATGTGCACCTGATCGACATGTTTCAGAGCGTGATCGTGACGGCGAACTCGACCAGCGTAGTGATGCGCGTGGCTGAGAACGACGAGGACACCATGTCGTCATGCAGTCTGGATGTCACCAGCTTCACGGCAGCTTCCACGCGGATGGGAACAGCTGTGTTTGACCTCGTCATGCTGCGCGGCAATCCTGGGGTGGAGTGCGAGCTGGTGTTTGAGGTGGATAGCAGCGAGCTGTATGTGCACCTGTACGAGCTCGTGGTGCCCCTACGTCTGTGTGGCGAAGGCGAGCAGCTGACAGCGCTTCAGGAGTGCCTCGAGTGCGCCGCAGGATCCCTCTCCTTCAGCAACACGTCCGGCTGCGTCTCATGCCATCAAGGGCAGGAGAGCGAGGTGCAGGATGGTATCGAGTGTGCCGGTGGAAATAAGTACACCGTTCAAGACGGATACTGGGTTGCGCCGAATGCCCGCTTCTGTGACGACGACGCGCAATGCTTTCTGAACAAAATTTACAAGTGCGACGTGTCAGGTGAGCCCCCAGCCGGTCATGGGTGCACCCGTCCTCCAGGCGCGGCCTCAAGGTAGTCTGTCACTGCTGGTGGATTTGCTTAGGATGGGTCCCCCCTCCCACGGTCTCGGCTACTTGTGCTGTCCTGCCTTTCACCTGCCAGCTCACAGGCCAACTCTTGCTACACTGCCAGCTCACAGGCCAGCTCCCGCCAGCCCTTTCTGGTGAAGAATCATGGCCTTGGTGTTTTTTGGCGGAGGTTCCCTGACGCCGCGGTGCCGGGTGCTGCGGTCCGCAGCGGCCTGCGAGGCTGGCGACGGGGCTTCCCGGCACGGCGCCGGGGCGGCCGACGTGGAGCGGCTGCAGGCGGTTCTGTGCAACCAAGCGAAGTTCTCTTACGGCGTGCTCTGTGGGGGGACCGTCCCGCCTGTCTGCAGCGCGGACCACTACACCAGCTCCGTGCCGGAGTGCTTCGCGTGCCCTTCTGCCGCCCTCAGCACTACCATCTCCCTCGCCACCGTCCTGCTGATCTGTGTGCTTGGTGTGGCGGTCAGATACTGCCTGCTTCGGCAGAGCAACGCAGGTGGGAGGCAGGGTGAAAAGCAGGAAGTGGAGGAAGCGGAGGAAGGAGAGGAAGAGCAGGCTGTCACGCAGGCGACGACCATTATGCAGGCTAAGGAGTCCTTGAAGCTGGTAGTGTCGTACATGCAGATCATCAGCCAGATGTCGAACGTGCTTCCTGAAGACAACGTGCCGTCCCTGTTCGGTCATCTGTCAAGTCAGCTGTCTTTCATCAACGTGGACCTCGAGTTGATGCTCAACTTGAAGTGCCTCGGCTACCACGTCGGGTATCAGAGCTCGGGCACCTTCTACTTCAAGTTCTGGCAGTCTGTGTGCCTGCCCTGGGCGATCCTGCTCATGTTCTACATCGGCTTTTTATGGCTGAGGCGGAGGCAGGGCTTGCAGCAAAAGGAGGCGTTCAAAGCGGGGGCTCCAGCCAGGGATGACGTGGCGCTTCGGCGGCACACCGACTTCCTTCTGGCTCAAAAGCAGCTTCGGTCAAGATGCCTGGGCAGCTGCCTGTTCGTCCTCATGTTTCTCCACCCGGGCGTCTCGACCACGATGTTCCAGCTGTTCAACTGCACCGAGCTGGACTTTTCGCGGGAGGCCGTGCAGTCCTGGCTCAAAGTGGATACCAGCGTGGAGTGCTTCACGACCGAGTGGGTGTTCGCAGTGGTTTTTGACGTTTTCACGATGGCGTGCTACGTGTTTGGCTACCCTGCTTTTCTGGTGTACTCGTTGCGCAGCCTTCGCGGTTTCACAAAGGTCCGCGTCGCGCGCGCAGATGCGCTCCAGCACCTCGGCCTCCTGCGAACGGGCGCCTGGAAGGCTCACGCCCCTCAGGATATAGTGGAGCTGGAAAAGCTGCGCAATCGCAACATTCAGGAGCCCGAGGTCCCCTGCCTAGATTCCAGCTCCACTGGCTCCAGAGGCAACGAGGTGCGCGCATAAGCCTGAGCTTTGCAACCGCCCCCTCGGACCACGGGCGTCGTCGCCATAGGAGAGTCCGCTTTGAAACAGCTGAGCATCAGAGTTCCGCTACACAAACCTATTCATCTTTGTCTTGTCAATCCTTGTGCGCTCCGATTGGATGTTCAGATATCCACGTCATCCTTTGGTCATCCGCAGCTTCAGTCGAAGAAGCCGGGAAACAGTGCAGTAGAATGAGGAATCGGAGAACGATTCCGAGTATCTTCTCATAACTAATTCTTCCAACTTAGCAGTCCAGCTGGATTGTCACTGTATCAGGCTAGGCTGGGTGGGAGATGGAAGGACGGCTTGCGGGATCCTATCTGTGCGGTTTTGTGAGGTGTGCCGATGGCGCATGTCCCCGAGGTTATACGACGTACACCGTGTCGCAAAGACTGTTGTGATTAAAGCGCTCGGCCCGGTTATTGTGGCACAAGCGAGCGCCGGCCGTGCTGCGGAGCCCTGCAGTAGACTCCTCGTTTTGCGACCTCCGCGTACACGGACCATGCACGTGCCGAGGGGTGCCTTCCAAGCAGGCCGAGCACCTGTAACAGGCTCCGATGCGGTGAAAGCCATGCGAGCACGCCAGCCTTCAGTTGAGACAATCCATGCCATAGGTGTGGGCGTGGGGCGCGGTGTTAAGCGACTCATCCATTCCCCGTCGACGCCGAGCTTCCCTTCGCTCCCCATCGGCCTTCCAGCTCTACTCCTCTGCCTTTCTCCCGGCCGTGTTCTGCTGCTTGGCCCACCGGTTCCCCCACACGCCCTCGTCCCTTGCGCCCTTCCCGGTTGCGCCAGAAGTCTAGACGGGGTCCAGCATGAGGATGGCCACGTGGCGGTGTCCACCCGCGGGCTCCCCCTGGAGACGAGCCCGGTCGATGAGCCCGTTGCTCACGGCGGGGACTGCTGTACCTGCAGGACGAAAGTGCGGCAGCCACGTCCATGACGGCCACGATGGATATCTACATGGCCACCAGCACCTTCGTCGAGTGCGCAGCCGCAGAAGCCGAAGCTCCTCCTAGCCAAGTGCATAGCGCGCCCCTGCCTGGGGCCTCTGAAGATCTGCGGCCCACCCGCATCGAGGTTCAGGGCGGGCTGCCATTCCCCGCCTTGGTGCATGTGAAGGACGACTTCGGAGACGAGGGGCAGGTCACGAAGCGGCTGGTGACGTATCTGGATGCCCCTGCAAACGCGGCGGTGAGGCCCAATCTGCATGCCAGGCCTCTTGCCCGTGCAGGGTCTTGATGGCGCTCCCCAGCGCCCAGCTTCCGCACGGCTCTCCCGCGCGCAGCGGGGCAGATGCGCCACACGCCTGGCGTCCATCCCAGCCAACCGGTGCCCCAGATATCAGATCACCCGAGAAATCTTATTGGGCGACACTGTGAATCCACATCATCAAAGTAGCCAATGCTTGAGTGCACATCGTGGGACGTGAAGCCGAAGTCTCCAATCGGCTGAGGACGAGAAGCCGTGTGCGCTCCTCGATGTGCTCCGAGGGATGCGGGTGCGGGTGCTGCGCTGCTGGGGCGCAGGTATTCTCGCAGTTCGTCGATGCATTCGAGGATAAATATTTCTATTGGCAGGTGTCTCTTTGCGTTTTACATTTCCGCTCATATCTTCACCTGGCACTGCTTTGCGCCCTTGAATACCCACCTTCGACGTGTGGTGGCTGTCTGATGCCATTCTCCGTCCATCGAAATCGATGGTTCGTGAGAGGTAGCGATTGTTGAGGCGTCGACTTGATCGTAGGGCCGCTGTTAGCACAATGATTTCTGTCGCCGCGTCTTTCGAAAAGGACCGTCGATACAGATCATTTTTCGAGGCTCACCACCATGCCATCACTCTGTCCGATACAACTCCTTCCCTCGCATGTCCGGGCATCATATGTCACAGGGCACGCCCTCGTGGCATCGCCAGTGGACGATGTTCTTCTGATGCTGAAGTAGGACTCCGCTGTGGAGAGAGGATTCGGGAACAGTGATGCGGTAATGGCGATGTATGCAATAATGGTAATATGGCGCGATTTGATGAGAATACAACGGCGAGATGGATCGATGCCTCGCCGTCTTCATCTTGTCATTCCGTACTCATTCTTTGGGAATAGGGAATGTGTGTGAAGTGAACTGGGAGCAAAAGGCTGACCCATGTGTGGGTGGGGAATCAATCTGACGACTCACTGGATCGGTGAATGGTGATGTGTGATGTGCGATGGTTGCAGTGCTACGAAATCGTGCGGCAGATGTGCATGGTGCTCGCCCCGCGCGCTACCCTCTGTATGGAGTTCCAGTGGCCTCAGCTACCTTTGCAATTTGAGTGAGCATTTTACAGTGAGAGGGGGGCGATGGTGCACACCTTGTGTCATGACGGTCACGGGCTGCCAAATAGACCCACCAGGCTTCTTCGCACTGTGTTGGCCGGTCCCTGAGAATCTAGGGCCGGCGCACGCGACGTCATTCAACATTGCGGGGATGCATTCCAGAAGTCCAATTCGGAGCCGCCGCTGTTTTTCATGCTTTACCTGTAAATGGAAGAAGAGAAAGAAATGAGGATTTAAACTGTAAAAGGGAAAAAGCTTGTGAACCGTGCGAGGAGTTTGAGCCTCCTCGGCTGAGATTGAAGGTAACGGTGAAAATGGATGGCTGAGATTGAAGGTGACGGTGAAAATGGATGGCTGAGATTGAAGGTGACGGTGAAAATGGATGACTGAGATTGAAGGTGACGGTGAAAATGGATGCCGTCTCTGGTATCATGGGGCACCGAACAATTGCCACAGATAGCGTTTGTGATAGCGTCGAAGTTAAGATGATGGATGGCCTAGGGTGATAGAGCACAGGGTGGCATATTGTGGCCGTCATCCTGGTAAGAAGGGGAGGGCGGAGGTGATGTGCAGACGGGGATCATTGTGGCCGTGATCCTAGTGCTTGACGATCTTGCTGGCTGTGTCTTCGCTGTGTTTGCATCCTCTGCCGCCGTCGTGCTCCACTTGAAAGTTGGTCCTTACATCTCAGACTCCAGCGACCAACTGCAGCTCTACTTGCTGATGAGCACCTTCATCACATACGTCACGGTTCTCGTTATGATGGCCAGTGACGAGGCCGATTCCCCGCTCGGCATCTCCCTACTGATCCTGAACATTGCGGTCATGACTGCCGTATTCGTGGGCATCCTGCCTGAATTATACGAGGCATATCAGCTGCTGCACGCGAAGGCGGCGACTGTCGCACGGAGGGCGTCCCTCAGCTTCTCGAAATCGGAGAGGGACGGCTCCTTGGAGCATGGGAGCTCAGTCAAATCTCCCTCGGAGACGATCTGGACAACGAACCTGGTGGCCGCAGGAGCTGCTCCGAGGTCCGCCTCGCATGTGCCTCGCTTCTCTGAGCGCCAGCTTTCACCCTCTCCTGTTCAGCATGCCGTTGCAAGCTTTGCAGTTGATGCCCTTCAGAACCCCTTCGGATACCCCCTGCGAGATGCTAGGGCCATCGAGCACCACCGAGCAATAGCCGTGCTCCTTTACGCTTCTCTCAGTTCTGGGTGTGCTTCGCCTCGTTATGGCTCTACCTTCTGCCTGTCCTTCGTGCCACAGATTCGGTTCCAATGTTATGATATGCCAGCTGCCATGCTTTCCTAACTAGAGGCGAACAACAGCAGCCACGGAAAAGAGAAGATTTGCCCATGATGCCCCGGTCTGCCCTCAGGTTGGCGAATGAAGACCAGGCTACCGCACTGGCGCTGGATGGCTCACACAAAGAAATGTGGAATGTGCCTGTGACTGCATCGATGATATGAGTATAATAGGCGGAGGAGATGCGAATATGCCTGGGGGCAAAGAGTGCTGCACACATCTCGTGTCCGTGCTGCCCGGATGCCAAGTGGGCTGCAACCACTCTTCTGCAAGGATTGCCGCGAGTGCTGCCGAGGAGGGACGGAATCAGGAGCCCAAATATGCCCTTGACATAGACGCAATCATTTCAATCAAAGTGTTCATTGCGCAAAGGCCCTATGAAGCTCTTCTAGTGGCACGTCTTGATCGGTTTGACTTAGCATACGATCCGTCAAAGGGTTTTCTCGTCAAGGAAACTGATACCAAGTAGGCATGCCAAAGCACGAAGGTACACATCGTCGGGTAGCATGCTGTACAGTGTCTTAGAGTTGTAATGAAACCTCACATGAGCACTCAGATGCCGCATCGATCGGTAGATCGAATCCCCCGCGCGCCGCGTGACATCTGAGCCGCTCTCGAGACTCGCCTTGCATGTTGTAAAGAACACTTCTCGCGTTCCGCCAGTGTTGACACGGCGAAACCCCTGTTTCAGCGGTGTTAATTCCTGAACAGATTAGGAACATCCGCAGCATACTAGCCCCAAAATATGTCGCATACGACATATTTTGGGCGCTAGGTAACTTGCCCGCTCAGATTTGGTCACTCGAAGCGGATTTTAGGGTCCTCGCTTCGAGTGGCGAGGAGCGGTAAACGCAATCCTCGGAACGCCATTCCCTTGGTTTTTTGACCAAGGGGGTGGTTGTAACTACTTAATACAACTAAGTGAACATATGAACGTTTAAACCGCGCAGATGCGCTTCATCCGCTTAATTCGTTGGCGGTATGAAGCACTTCTTCCGCGGGATGTCGCTAGGATGTCGAAGTACAAAAGTCAATATACTGCACTCCTAAGGTGTTGTCCGTGATACATATTGTTAATCGTGCATAGATTAACAATGCTCTCAGACATAAGCTTCTCATTTTGAGATTTGACCTAATGAACGTTCCATCAAGGCAGCGCCACCTTCCCCCTAGCGGGCACCGGGGGGACGTTGGCGCGCCGTGCGGCCAAACTGCGGCAAGACCGGAGATTGTGTCCGATTGTTTTGCTGAACAGGCCCTCTTGAGGAGCGCGCCGCCAGATTTTGACAACACGCCACGAAGGATACTTCGAAGCGGTCAAAGTTAGCGTAATACAGTAGTTCAGAATATGCGGAGAAATCAGGTTATGGCAACCTAAGAACTCGATTTCTGGGGCAAAGGCGCCATATGACGTCTCTGATTTTTTATACTTAATGTGACTGTAAAATATGGACCTAAAACGCCGTATGCCGTGCCAAATACGGTTAGATCATGTGACCCGGCCCGATCAGTATTTTAGCTCTTATGCTGTTTCGTGTAATAATAGCTCAGACCTCCCGGTCACCTGCAGGACCGAGCCTGATCATAGCGAGGCATCTGTTACCTTGAACCCTAGGACACATATCAATATTGGTGGCCATCTGCTGGTTCCGATACGCGGGACCTCTTGATGTCTTTTGAAAGACCTGGCTTTCAAAAGCTGCTTCGCAACCTTGACGATTCAGAAGCATCCGAAAGCGGTTATGATGCAGCGGGTTCCAGTGATGATGGATTTTGTTTCCCGAAAGTCGGTATGATTCGAGCCCTCGAGATGTTCGGTATCTTTCGAAAGCTATACTTATGCCTATAAACTTCCTTTCTTTGTTGGCTCGAGGTTGAGTGTTGGGATGAGCGGCGTCAAGAGGCGGGGTTTGAGGTTTGGGCGGAGAGGCCATGCTGACGTGGTGTCTTGTTTTCTTTCGCCTTCTTTTCCGCTTTTTTTCTCGCCACTCCTTCCCAACGGGAGCGGTTCAGAAAGGCGAACCTAGCGATCATCCCATTATCGGGAAATTAATTGGATCAACAACATTACTGTTGATCCTTGGCATTCTCCCATCACGGCGATGACGCGTCATCAGGAAGCCAGATCGTTTCTGAATTGCGATCACAAGCGTTTGTTCATCTCCGGTGGTATCGCTGATGTTGCTTTAAAACTTGCAATTTCGTGTTTCAAAACACTCATATTGTTCCGCCTGCTGACGAGTCTACGCTTTTCCCCTGTGGTTTTGTTTATTTTTTCTTCCCTGCCCACCCGCCCAGGAAAAAATTGTGTCTTCAACTCAGGGCTCCGACCCGATGATGACGTGGTGTCCTGTTTCGTTCGCCTTCTTTTCCGCTTCTTTTCTCGCCACTCCTTCCCTTCAGAAAGGCGAACCTAGCGATCATCCCATTTATATGATTATCGTAATCGGATTATCGAGAAATCCATTGGATCAACAGCATTACAGGCGAGGCGCGAGGGACAACGACAGCGACAATGATGCTGTTGGTCATGTGGATTCGCCGCAAACGGGATGATCGTCTAATCGTCTTATCCGATCCGATCCCGATGGTTAGGAATGGCGAGAAAAAGAGCGGAAAGTAAGGCGAAACAACCAGGCACCATCCCAAGCGTCAGATCGGAGCCTGAGTTGGAGAACCCATTTTCCAGGGTGGGTGGGCAGGGAAGGAAAAAATGTGTTAGAAACGCAGGATAATGCGCAGAGTCGTCACCAGGCAGGAAAAATGAGGAATTATTACGCACAATTTTCAAACTAAAAGTGACACAAAGCGACACTTCGACTTCGATGCTGGAGGTGAACAGCCGTACCATGATCCTTCATCTCCCCGATTCGGGAAGCGAAATCAGACGATCCGCCTCCTGGATGACGGTCATCGCTGATGACGGGGGGAATCCTGACGACCAACAGTGATGCTGTTGGTCATGCTGATTCGCCGCAAACGGGATGACCGTCCAATCATCTTATCCGATCCGCTCCCGTTGTTATGAATGGCGAGGAAACGAGCGGAAAGTAAGGCGAAACAACAAGGCACCACCCCAGCATCGCCTCTCCGCCCAAACCTCAAAACTCCGCCTCTTGACGCCTTTCCACCCAACTCTCAACTCGAGCCAACAAAGATACTAAAAATTACACAAATACTCGCACAAAGGCTTGCGCCGCATTAAGCTCCAGATCATTCTTCGTCGAGATGTTCTCTACCTCCCCCGAGGATAACATCCCTAAAACTTGCCAAACTTTCATGTAATGCCTTGCAATCCTCTCGGTTTTCAAATATGCCTGCCCCATGACCTGCTGCAAATCGGACCCTTCCAGAAAGAGCTCAATTGCCCCCGCAGTCCGAATGCTGAAGAATGTTTCACCATTGAACAACCCTACCTTCTGTAACCAGTACTTTGGGTTCGAATTCATCTGCCCCCTGTTAATTGGGCTGTTTTGTATCATGCCTAACCTGACAGGTCTGAACAAAATTCCTCGTGCAATATTCAGCTTCAAAATCTTCATGAGCAAAAGGTAGTCCTCCAACGCCGATATGGGGCACTTAGACTTATCAGAAAGCCTCCTGATGCCAAAAACATGTTCATCCCCGGAACGGAGTGTTTTACCCCACAAATAGTTAAAGAGGAAGCCGGAGTCGTCCGGGAACCTGATGATCCCCTCCACTCTCGTAGCTCCCAGCTCGGTCGGCCTTTTTAGAGCATACAGGTCCATCAAGATCATTGCATTATCCCCGAGGATAAGGAACAGGAGAATCCAATCTCGAGACGAGGTAACCGCAACTGCTTCCGAATTCATGGAAATAATAAGTTGGTCGATAGTACAACTGAACAACGGGGTCGCCTGCTTCGGGGTAATTATTGCTTGCAGCTGCTCATTCCTGATCATGGTTTCATAAACCTTAACCACCCGCCTGCCCGTGCAAGGATTATCCGACCCACATCTCCCGAAATCTTGGAAGGCACTGAAAAGCCTGCCAATGAGGGAATTCGCTGAGCTTGCTGCCTGTCTGGTAGGGCAGTGGCAACTTCCCGACTGAGGGCACGTGGCTGAGTGCACACAAGTTTGGCCGAACTGATCCTGGTAAACCAAATACCAAAACACGTGCTGAGCGTTACAGGCATCGAGTGACTCTGGGGGGGCATGAGCGCTAGGAATTCCCCAAGGGCCCGCAAATTACGTAGCTTCGTTGACTGATAGACATCTCGGTGCCTATTACTCTACGCAGGGTGGGTATACCCGCCGTAAGAGGTGCTTACGGTGGGTATACCCACCCGGAGGGTATTAATAATTCCCGCTGATTGGCTGCGACTCACGGCATGTCACCCGCGACCAACTTGTTCTAGGCACACCAATGAACCTCTATGGAGCCTCCACATGCCCCAGAAATGGCTTATCAGTGAGAAAATGTGGAGCCCAAACTCAGAAACCCTAAAAACAATGAGCTTCAATGAGTTTTTGGTAGGTCGCACGCTGCTCGTGCCCGCCGGGGCTTGTGGAAGGGAATGGGCTATTCAAACTTTTAAAGATATTTGCGAGGACCCCTTACAACACCCTCTCGAAGCGGTGGTGACGTCCTATGACGCGGCGAAGCCCTCGGGAAAGCGATACGGGATCACGTTCGAATTGGATGGAGATAACCCTGAGAAGGTTGAGGACTTTCTCTTGAATATTTGGTGGGGGATCCGCCCCAAACGCCCTCCTCGGACGTGACCGCTCCTTCTGCAAACCCCGCGAGTCGAGCTTTAGTCTTAGTCGAGAACCAGGACCCAGTTGAGAGAGCCCAGCCTCGAGGTAATCACCAAGGAAGGCAGCGTCGTAGTTTAGGAACTAACAGTGGCGCACTTGTAATACAGTGTGAATGCTGTATCATCTTTTTGGCGTGCATGCTACCTGATTTTTAGCGTGCGATATAATTATGGAGGTCCGCGAGGTGGCAGATCATGTGTACCCTAAGGTACGTCGGTTATATACCAAAATCAAAGTAAATAACGAAAAAATAAGTATCTCGATATTATACCAAGCTCCAGGAGTCTACAAATAACGTTAATTGTGTATACCCACCGTAAGAGATAATTCATACCCACCGTAATTTCTCCAACTTCAAGGGTGTGGCGTGTGGCCAAAACTTATCGGAGTCGTGCAAATTAAGTTTCCAGCCTTTAATCAACCTCTTGGGACACAGAACATTCATAAAGCATTGAACGGGGCCTATACGTTGTCGGGGATGCATGGTTGAGTGTTGAACATGCGCTAAGACCTCACAGTCGGCACATGTGTACGGGTAAGCACGGCCTGTGCGTAACTGCTCACGGTATATTGCAGGGGGAGAGCTGAGCTTTGGGGAACTTGGGCGCAATTTTTACGTCTAAAATGTCATTTTTTTTCGAAGAAGTAATCCAAGCAACGACCCCAGACGTCACGAAAAGTCAGTATAACCGTTCCTTAACACTGGGGGCTCAAACGGGCTCAGAAAAGTCAACATTGGTTTTCCGATCTTAAACCCAAAGTCTGCCCCAGGCCACAAACGACCGTCAGGGAGCACCCTAAAGGGTTCCTCCGGTCTACAGTAGCCAGAAAAACTTCATAGCTCACTTTTCAGAGCCTTAAAAGGCCAAACACAGCCAAAAACAGCCCAAAACAGCCGTTTCAGCCTATTTTTAGCCTACCCTAAACCCTTCTCCAACAGTCCCCACCACCAAAAACCTTCCCCCCAGACCCCACAGAACCGCCCAGAACCCTCCAACACCGCCCATACGGTCGCCAGCAGTTGGGAAAGTCACTCAAAACAGCGCTTTTGCCAGTTTATGGCAGTTCCCCCACAAAAGCACAGAAGAGAGTGGTGGAAACAGGGACCCCACAAGTGGCTATTTCAACCAGACTCCACTTTCCCACCGGCAGGAGCCTACGATAACTCCCCAGAGGCCCCCCTCCCACCTTCTCCCTCCTCCTCAGTCAGACGACGAGGTGGAAGACAGCTGAGCACCTGGACAGCATACACCCTGGCTATTCCACCAGCGCGCCACTACCGTGAGTGGTACTACCAGGGGTTCACGGTTTTTGTCTTCAACTACCCGGACCCGTACCATCCAGCAATACCGGTGCTTCCTGGTGAAACCTTGGCCGACGCTCCACTGTCTCCAGAAGTCAGCCCTCCACCTTCTCCTCCTCCTTCCCCCCCTCACGAAAGCGACAATGAATAAATAAAGGCGAGCACTTCCTACCTTCTGCTCACCTGTGGCTTTTGCCACACCCAGTCTGCGATCTAATCAGCTCAGCAGCCAGTACAGTATGTCACAACATATATCAGAGTCCTTTCCCAGCATGGGGGTCAGTGCAGAGCCGTTACGCCCCCCATTGTTCTCGCCCCTCACCTTTCCATCTCCCACCACATACGCTTGCACTCACCCCTTTCCACTCCCAGGCACCTTCACCATACCCTACACCGCGGTGCCACGTTCATACACCATGCCGGATGGCACCCCCGCGCAGGCTGTATGGAACGGCTCCAATTGGGTACTCCCCCAATCAGCGCCCCTCGCTGGGGGAGTGTCGCCGGTGCCATTCACACTGGGGACCCACCACCCTATGGGCTCATACCCCACGCCGTACCAACAACAGCTGCAGCATGATGTCACGGTAAGCGCGTTGCGCCAACTCCAGTAGGCGGGCGTCGGTCACGTGCCGGTTATCACACGCGGTTGGGAGCTGCGCCGTTTGGCACGTGACGGCTTCTTCCCCGGCTCGCCGTTTCCCCCGCGCGCCGTCCACCGGGCTCGCCACCCCACCTGCTAGCTGTCTGGGGCCCACAGGCGGTCCCCGGAGGCTTATTATTCGCAACCTCTTGTCGACCGTGCACCCGAGAGTTGTCAATCTGTCAGCCAGCTGACGGATCTTTGCGCTCTTCTGCGCCATCGTGCTGCACTCCTCTGTGACCTTGCTAGGGATCCATCCGATGTCCACACCAAACCGTGACACTTTGAGAAGCTTGCCCCGCACATCCAGGCTTTGCAGTTTGCGCAGGATGACGGCGTCCTCCAGTTCAGCCATCACCGCGCATACCTGCCGCAAACTACCCCTTCCGGCGTGTCACCGACCTGCACGCAGCACATCCGTTGAGGGGGAGTGGGGGGGGGACACCGACAGCACCTGCATCATGAAGGCAGACACCTCGTTAGATGCATCGTTGCTCCTCGCGTGAGCGCCCGATCGATACGCGGCGGTCGCTCGATGCATGGCGTGTGCAGCGTGACGCGTGCTTAGTGACCGCGTGTTTCCGTCGGAGAACACAAACTGATTTATTACAAAGATACAATACAGTTCAAAATTGTCTGTTCTAGCTACATACGCTCTTTCACATCGCATAGCCTACAATCTGCATTACTCGGAAGCTGGTGTTCGTGGTTGACATCCTAAGCTTTCATGCCAGAGGCTTGCACGCTTGCGCGTTTCCCCTGCGGTACAAGTCGTATTATATGCGCCTGCTTTCAAGCTTCTGGTTCGGGAACACTGGTCAGCCAGCAGCTTGGGGTATCGCCAGCGTTGCAATCCAAGCTACGCGTCACCAGATACACCTGCGTGCACACGGCGCAAGATTCGACATTCATCCTCATGTTGCTCATTGCAGGCATCGGCATGTCACAACCCATGCATGAGAGCTGCCTGTGGGAGGTGTGCCCCACTCACCGGCTGGTCGTGGCTCCGCATTTCCGTCCACTTGTAAACCCGGCGGGACCGTGTCGCGCATGCTGAGCAACTTCGGCAGGTTGGACATGGACATTTCTTCCCCGGTCGATGTCCTCCAAAGCAGTCCCTTCTCGCAGATGTGCACATCCGGGACCCGGCACTCGGCCACTCGCCGAATTTCGGGATGATCGCCGAGTTGAATGCGTGCGCGTCGAACTCCGCATGAAAAATGGCGAAGTCGAGGAGCACCGCAGGCAACTTGACTTGCAGGTTGGCGCCATTGTCACTGGCCACCGCCGTGCAGTAGTAATCGTGCACCTCAGACCACTCCTCCACCGTTATGCGATGGACAGTCTTGCCGATTGCTCCACTCCACGTCCCGGAGGCATGCTCCACTGAGTACTCCTCGCCGTACGTGGTCGTCTCCCAGAGCTGTGTCTTCATACGGCCCGACAGTATTTTGACAGCGGACTGCGTGAGCTTCTCCGCTTTGCCAGCAGCCACCAACCACTCTACACCGCCACTGACGGCGCGATCAAACGCGCCCTTCCGCGAAATCGGCAGGAGCTCGGCCATTGTTGCTCCTGACACAGTAACCTGCCGAGCATCAGCCGGGCAGGCCTGCTTCTTGCGTTTGTTGCTGCCGGCAGCCGGCGGTCCCTCGTTACGTTTGGATTTCCGGGGTTCAGCTGCAGTGCTCTTTGGCGCGGCGGCTGGCAGGAGAGCTCGCAGCTCCGGGTTGTTCTGCACACGCCGCTTGAGTTCATTTGTTAGTGGCGTGTTGAGCGCGTCCAAGGACTTCTTGCTAAGCGCTGCGTAACCCGCAAATGTCGCTGGTTGCTGAAGGGTAAACAAGCTCCCTTTCATCGTCAGACTCACTTTTTTGCCTGTTCCCTGCAGCGCGGTGATGTGGTCCTTAAGGCGCTCGTCCGTGACGGTTTGCAGCAAGGCCAACGCTGCCTCCGGTGTTGTGTCACCAACTTGGAACAGGGCTCCCTTAGCATCCATCACACACTTCATCTGGGCCATATTCCTGACTTTGTTAATGGCTCGTCGTTTTCCCAGGGATGGCGGCGACGTTACAATGGTCCTCGGACTCCTCCTGACCTCCTGAGCCTGCTGGGGAGCCACCACCTCCTCCTCCTCCTCGGACTGCTCGTCCAGGGAGGACCTGAACGCCGCCTCTGTCATGATTGTAGGTAATGGGCTCACACGCTCACTGCCTCCTCCGGTGTGGGCAATGCCCCCGGGGCCGGTGCTGCGGCCTGATTTATCTTGAAGCGTGTTGGCTGCTCCGGCGCCTGGGCTGGGCGCGACTCCTGGGTGCGGAGCTGGGTGGTATGTGCGCCCTGGGGTCGACGTCCTTGCGCAGGGGCTACCGGAACCATCGTCAAGAACGGGCGCAGGAGGTTCAGCGCCCGGCATACTTCGCCGACCCATATCGCGTGGCACTCGGGAAGTTGCGAATGTGTCATGTGGTTGGTATCATCGCTGAATATACGTGTTGCGGGGTCGAACGTCACCCACGGGCACTCAGACAAGTACTTCACCCAGACTCCGATGTCCGCAATAAAATTGTCCTGCACGTCCGCTGCTACCTGCGGTGGCTGAATCGTACCCGCAGTGCGAACTCCACCCGGGGGTGCATGCGCCGCCACCCCGCCGCCAGCAGGATCCGCCGCTACCTGCGGTGCCTGAATCGTACCCGCAGTGCGAACTCCACCCGGGGGTGCATGCGCCGCCACCCCGCCGCCAGCAGGATCCGCCGCTACCTGCGGTGGCTGGATCGTACCCGCAGTGCGAACTCCACCCGGGGGTGCATGCGCCGCCACCCCGCCGCCAGCAGGATCCGCCGCTACCTGCGGTGCCTGAATCGTACCCGCAGTGCGAACTCCACCCGGGGGTGCATGCGCCGCCACCCCGCCGCCAGCAGGATCCGCCGCTACCTGCGGTGCATGCGTCGCCACCCTGCCGCAAGCAGCAGCTGCCACTGTATGCGGCTGCTGATTCGCAACCGCAGGGTGAAATGCACCCGGGGGACCCCCTGCTACGGCATCAACAGCCTGCTGCCACGGCCCAGGGAATCTCGCACGGAGGACGTTGGATTCCTCGGGCGTGGTCACCCTGAGTCCCGTACACTGCGGATTGCCGGCGATAAACCTGTCGAAGTGCAGCATGGCCGTGATGTTTGCCGTTACCTTTGGCGCACAAGCGGTGCATAGTTCTGCCTCGCCGAGGACATTCTGCCGGCAGTTCTCAGGGGACACACACTGCGTTTGAAACTTCTTGTTGAGATTGCGCAACTTCTGCTTTATCCACTGGCTGCATTTGCCCTTGGCCACAGTGTGCTCCTGGCTCAGAGGAGCCAGCTGCTGGAAAGCCACGCACTTGTTAAACACGTTGTCAAGGAGAATGTCGTAGTTCCCCTGAAGCCATCCTTCCCCGCCGGGTGAAGCGTGCATGCCCGACTTAGGGCATATACCGGCGTGTATCTTCGTCGCCAGGTCGTTGAACTGTTCAAGGAGCCCCACCGGAGCTGGCCGTTTAGCCATCGTCATGGGTATCACAGGCGGCCAGCCGGGGTCGCTTCGTCTTCGTGCCTGTCCCCCCTGCACATGCGCATGACAAACGTTACGCAAGCGTATGTGATACAAGCAAGCATGCCCTCTTGGTACCTGCAACTGTCAACTGGGTAGGCGGTGAAGCAGGCAGGAAATACACGCACCCTCGCCCATCCCTCCCCACCCACCACTCGCAGCGCCGCTGCTCACCCTGTGGCCGCTGATTCGCAACCGCAGATGAGGCAGCATAGGGCATGGCGCCGGGGAGAGCGCCGCACGCGCCACGCGCCTGATTCGGCGCGGAGCGGAGCAGCCTCCAGCAGGCAGGAAATACACCACAGGATTCGTACTCCCAGCTTCCACGGACTTCCCGCACAAATGGATACTGCGTGCGGTCTCCTGAGCAACCTGTACTATAGCGTGCGGCCTACCCCTTAGCGTGCATTCTTATCGCAGTGTATCTATGGGGCTGTCTGCAATCTGCATTAAAATAAGTTCGAATGTTACTGCTAGGGGGCTGCGCCACGCCCTTTCCCCTGATGCGCCTACTAACACCCTATTCATCATCCGGCAGGATGCGCATGTAATGCCCCGCGCAATAGGGATGCTCCAACAGCTTCCACAGCCGTAGAGGTTCGTGGCTAGTCAACACCACACCCTCGTGGGGGCAGATGAACTCCATGGCGAAGGGCGCGTTGTTGGGGAAATCCTCTGGAGTTGGAGCCGAGGCACTCGGCCATTGCATGCCCGCCAGCGGCCAGCTGATGTACAGCTGTATGACGCGGGCCGTCATGTTGGCGATGATGTGCCAGAACTCGGGTTCGTCATACTGCCGTTTCTGCGCTAGGATTTTGGACAGGGAGACATATTGCCAATCTCCATGTGCATTTTGCTGGCCCCGGGTTTCCGCCATGTCAAAGTTGTAATACTCCGGATGCATCTCGTAGAACGCTTGTATGGCTTGCCGAGAGTTTTGGACACGCACTTGACCACCCCCAGTCAACCTCCGCTTAGCACCCTCCGCTTGTGGCAGGTGCCAGCCAACGCAGTGGAGCCAACAGTTGCCGTCGCCTTCCACGTCTACGGCTCGTAGCCCCGCAGTCCGCAGGTACGCCTGCACGTCCGCCATAGTCACTATTACACCTGTAGGAGCTGCCTGCACGTCCACCAGCTGCCTCCGGTGTGCTGGCTGACACGCGCCTGGCTCAGTAACGGATCCGAAGCTGCAGTCAATGGCGCTGTCGATGATATGTCCTCTGTGGTCCCTGGTGAGCAGATGATTGTTGTCGGCGTCGTAGAACGGTCCTCGCTGAACACCAGTCGGGTCAACCGCCTTTACCTCAGCCATTCTCACCACACCTGGGCTGGTAGGTGTCGCTGCGTTGGGGACGGCCCGGGTGTCCATGAGTTCCGCGTCACCAGTGGGGCTGGTAGCTGTCGCTGCGTTGGGGACGGCCCGGGTGTCCATGGGTTCCGTCTGGGGAGAGGGCCACACCCGCGGCTGCGCCTCTGCGGTACCAGTGGGGCTGGTAGCTGTCGCTGCGTCATCTGCGCCTGTGCGATCCCACCACCCACGTACCCCTCATTTCAAGCGCAATACACCTAGGGTGTCTGAACTGCACAGCGTCAGCGGACTGAACGAGGTTGCACACACCTGGGCTGGTAGGTGTCGCTGCGTTGGGGTCGGCCTGGGTGTCCATGGGTTCCGCAGCGCGGCCGAGTCCGCAGTAGCCGTTGGCGTCTGGGGAGAGGGCCACACCCGCGGCTGCGCCTCTGCGGTACCAGTGGGGCTGGTAGCTGTCGCTGCGTCATCTGCGCCTGTGCGACCCCACCACCCACGTACCCCTCATTTCAAGCGCAATACACCTAGGGTGTCTGAACTGCACAGCGTCAGCGGACTGAGCGAGGTTGCACACACCTGGGCTGGTAGGTGTCGCTGCGTTGGGGTCGGCCTGGGTACCTGGTCCTTTTTGTCGCACCACTGTTCATTTTTGTCGCTGTCGCAGAATATTCTTTTGTCGCGAGACCACCGAACAGAATCTTCTCAAAAAAACTGTGAATTCTGTTCGTTCCCTTAAAGAGGTAAAGAAGGTTTTCAGAAAATAAATGGAGACATGAATTCGACATCGTCGTTCGAACAGTGTCAAGGTGCCCCAAAAATTTTCGTCATCCAAAATTTTTAACTTCAGGTTGTCGCAACTGTCTGTCGACCGACGGATCGTACCTTCGACCGACCGCTAGATCAGTCAAAATGAAATCTGACTCGGAAACCGAATCTAATTTTTGTCGCAAGCATGTAGAGGATACAGCAGCCCTCCCTCGACTGTTTGTCGACCGAACGATCGAACTGTCGACCGACCACTCGATCATGAAGAAATGAAATCTAGGATAGACGGTGACACAGCGTGACGTCAAAGCAGGCCAGACTGAGTCACTGATTCTAGTAGAGAATGTCGCAAAGCTCCGTCCAGGATACCGTTGGGGCGCAGCGAGGTGTCAGCTGAACAATTTGAGCTATCTCACAAACCTCCGTCTCGTCAACGCAAGGTAACCTTGCCCAGCTGCCACTGAATCCCATAAGAAACATGACGTCAGCTTACACCATTTATCCGCAGAATATTATAATATTATCTGATCCCCGCCCTCACCACAGAAGACCTCCAGACACGTTGACGCGGGGGTGGGCCTCGCTATCCCTCCAGCTAGGTTGGGCTTATCTCCAACATTGCGTGGATGAATCTTATCCAGGCCAGGTTTTAAGTCGGCGGCATGCGTTTTAAAAGGTTTGTTCTCGCCCGTGGTTCTCCATTTCGTTTTTCACGACGTTCCCGCCTGGTCTCAACCTAATTCATTCATCATCAACAATGAGCAGCCATCTTATCAGCTCCCCTCTGCGGCGTCTGCAAACCGCAGTTCGGGAATATTGTTATCCCGACAGTCACCCTGCGGTAATTTCTTTTGACATCTTGGAAGAATGGTCTGATATTAACTTGCAGGTCTTCACCTGTATTTTCCACCCCTGCTGTACAATCTCGGCTGCTTCCTTGTTTTCTGAAATTGGCTGTGATGTCTTGTGCTCTCAGGGAGAAGGGAACCCTCAGTTCAGGCCAGCTTTCGGTTCTGATGGTTCCGATCGAACGCCCCTTGCATCCAAGGATCTCAACGCGCGACTGGAGCTGTCAAATCCTGTCACCACGGCTGCCACCTGTGAGCCGGCTGCAGGATCTGACGCGAAGAGGGTATCGGTCCCACGCGAGCTGCAGCAACTGTTTTTTCCACTGAGTGTTTTTAGTGATATAATCCGAGCATCTTTCTCGCGCGACCTGTACGCAACGAACGGTGTTCTAACGCGCCCGATCCAACGTTTCACAGGTCAAACGAGATTGGGTCCTGCTTTCTTCGCGCGCTTCTTTCAACACCTTGAAAGAGCATCGGGATTTCACAAAAACCCAGGCCATCCGTTTGCAGCGTACCACGCAGTCAGAATATTCCCGGACGTATGGCTGCGTGTCGCATGTCAACGACGACGGTTCTCGCTGCCCGTACGCTGAGAAATACCAGTACAATCCGCAGACCAACAAATGGGACGTGTATCACAACGGTTCCAACCACTCTGTAAAACTATCTGAGAAACATGTGGGCGTGCCCCTTCATTGGAGGAAAGCAATTTCGGACCACGCTACCGCCAATCGCGGGCAGCCCATCCTCGCCCTGCACGCTATCGTCAAGGAATCCTGGGACGGCAGCGTTGACAACCGCACTAAGTTCCCTTCCCATCAACAAGTCCGGAACTTTGTAAGACGTGATCGTTGTCCTGCAGAAGGTTCGACCGATCCCCCGTCTTTTCCCCACAACACTTTCACGAACATCTTCACATGGTTTTGCCCTAAAACCCTTCCGTGTTCTAACCCAGTTTACGGTGTACCACACAGCACACCCTACATTCTAATCTGTCGTTTGGAACTAATCTTTTATTTGTCATTTCTCGTGAACATATACCTGTTATTTGATGAAATATTTTATTCTCGTTCCTACAGAGGCACATTCTATCGACACGGTGGCCCAACTCAACACTTGGGTCACAGCACACGAGATGCCCTCCACCCATGACGAGTTCATTTCTTGGTCGAACAATCAAGGGCGCGCGGATGCCTTTGTGGTCTCCTACCAGAGGTACGTTCATTAACAACTATGTATTCCAATTTGTAGATATACGATTGATGCAAACCCAATATATGTTTCGCGTGCAGCTCCAATACAGCTATGTAGTATTTGATCATTTAGAGGATCGAAGTGTCAACAATAACAACCGTGTTCATATATTATCCAATGGTGTGGACTTATTACATTTTGTGTTCCAGGTCTGATCAGTACGGGCCTGCCATTGCCATGACCTGCTTGATTCTGGGTGAGAACATTCTTCGCGAACATCGATCTTATCAAGGCATGAACATCTTTAGTGTGAAGGCCGACGCATCCTTCGGTAAGCAACAAGGAGACTACGTGTTGATTGACATGGGCACGGACGGTGTCGTGTTTGAGGACAACGGGCGATGGGTTTCGTTGAGTGATGCCAAGAACAAGCCCCGTCAGTCTTTCTACCTCTATTTGTATGTTTTTGCCAAGTCTGAGTCCAAGTTCTCCTATCTGGTTGGCCTCAATGCCTTGAGGAAATATGGGAAGGTCGCCTTCAACATCGATCTTCCCATCTCCATTGTTTGCGGCGATCCCATGCGTTCCCTCACGGCCGCCGCATTGGAGATCGACTCACCTGGTGATTTGGAGGAGGTCATCTCTTTGAAGGATCAAGAACATGTCCGACGCCTGTATCAAGGCGCGGTCCTCAAGTAAGTTTCTTTTTCTTCTACACATGTCACTAGGGGTACTGTACTATGCCACTTGTATTGTGTCACGACTTGAATTGTGTCAATGTGGGTACTGTGGGTTGCACTTGGTATCGAGACCGACCTGTGCAGAATCCCAAAAGGGACTTCAGCTATGGAAGGTGGGTGTTGCCCAAACTCAAGGGATGCTTGTGCCGCCTACTCTATGCACACTTCTACTCTATGTATATTGTACTTTGAAGTCTAATCTTGTGCATTAACATATTTGGTAGCGCTATCTCTGTCATACTCTCTGTTGGTCAGTGCCCTCTCTCTCTCTCTGCGCTATCTTTGTGATACTCTCTGTTGGTCAGTGCCCTCTCTCTCTCTGCACTATCTCTGTAATACTTTCTGTTGCGCTATCTCTGTAATACTCTTTGTTGGTCAGTGCCCTTTCTCTTTGTGCGCTATCTCTGTAATACTCTCTGTTGGTCAGTGCCCTCTCTCTCTCTTTCTCTCTGCGCTATCTGTACTCTTTGTTGGTCAGTGCCCTTTCTCTTTGTGCGCTATCTACGTAATACTCTGTTGGTCAGTGCCCTCTCTCTCTGCTTCTCTCTTGCGCTATCTCGTAATCTCTCTGTTGTCGAGTGCCCTCTCTCTCGTAGTTTCTCTGTCATTCTCTCTTTTTGTCAGTGCCCTCTTTCTCTCTGCGCTATCTTTGTAATACTTTTTGTTGGTCAGAGCCCTATCTCTCTGTGCGCTATCTCTGTGATACTCTCTGTTGATCAGTGCCCTCTCTCTCTCTCCTTATCTCACAACGGCTGGGTGTAACCATCAGGCATGTGCCAGAGGATCTTCGTGACCGCGTGATCATGGACCGGATCACGTTGGAGAGTTCCTTCACACTGGAGATGCGGAAGTTGATTGCGGATGTGATGAAGATGGAGTGGACCACCCTCAACTTGAACGGCCTTATTCGCGCGGTGCACAACTTCACCCATGGCGCGCACATCATGTTCTTTCGCGGTGCAAGTGGAATTCCTGGGCTCCTTGCCATCATGCAGTCGAACGAGCGCGGACATAAAGAAGATGCCCGTTACGTCACCAAGAAGGCATCCCACTACACCGTCTTGACTGAGACCGCCAGTGTACTCCTCAAGACCCGCGTTTTCAAGAACCGCGACACTTTCTCCCACTCCATCTCCAACATCTATGCAACCCCTTTCTTGGTGGGCGCGTGTGCATTAGTTTCTCAAGAGTGTGGTGAGACCAACTTCTACCTCTACCCTCACCGTCGTCATGGACATGACTTCATTTACATGAACCTCACCGCCACCGGAGTTGTTGTCTCTGAACTTCGCGTTCGCAAGTTTCGCCAGCTCATTCGTGGAGAGAACCCAGGCAGATTCTTCCGCACTATGGACCAAGTCCGCAAGTACTCCGACGACATTGTTGAGCTCTCCTTCAACATTGAGGACCCAGATAGTCCTGTGGATGGGAACACATGCTCTTGCAAGTGGTTTTGGAGCTACAAAAGCTGCCCGCACATCCTGGCTGGGTACTACCTCCGTGATGACCTTGACATTTTTGGCTTGATGGAGCGAGCATTCCCGCACAACCGCCCTCGCACTATGAAGCAAAAAATTGCTGCTGAACAGGCTAAGTAGGTAGTGCTTGCTTGTGATACTGTGACCGAACACCTTGCCCCCATAATGTTGTGAGAATTGATGTGAACCTTTGTATAGATAGGTGATATTCACCTTTACGTGTAATAGCTAGGCTAATTATTAATAGGTCAGATTTTGATGCAATGGTTGCCTGTTGACTTCATATGTGTGTTGTACCCTAGGCATTTGAATCAGATTTTATATGGACCCTATAATCCAATTTATATATTGGATATATATCCGATTTTTTAAAAAAATTTCCTAAATTTTTACGACAAAAATGACCATTTTATCATTTTTGTCGCAGCCTGCGACAAAAAAGACCGATTTGTCATTTTTGTCGCAGCCTGCGACAAAGGAATATTCTTGCGACAGCGACAAAAATGAACATCGGTGCGACAAAAATGACCCGCTACCGGTATCATATGGCTTATTCGATCAGCCGATACTGTTGTTCACCCAATGCCTTCGGGTTCACAACCCAATTGTGGTAACGCTTATGAAGTGTGGGGGCATTGGCGTATATGAGAGAGCATTGAGCTCGAGCAGCACTTCTGGAGAAGAGACTGCACTCATACCCACAATACTCTGCGCGTGCTATTGTCGTTCAATAATAGCCGTGCCATACATATCGCTCGCATAGCGAGCCCTAACAGTGGTATTCTACTCGTCCACGCGACGAACGAGGACACATAAGTGTGCGGTGCAGCAATAGAGATATATTGTATATTGTGTATGTAACAGGTTCGCGGTGTTCACGCATACATACAGGCGACAGCGATCGCACATATATGACCATATATCGAATAACAACATCCGCTGCAGAATCAACAGCGAACGGAGTGCGCGAGGAATTACCGTCGCGAACGTATTCGCTCGCATAAATACCGTCAGAGGATAACAGCGACAAGGTGTGCTTACCGCATACAGATCGCACACATATGCTGTTATTATTCGCAGGGTTGCACGATATGCGACATACTGACGCGCGAATGATCAAAACGTCATCAGTTTGTATGATCCGTACGCGCGATGGCATTCGTACCATATGCCACACATACCGGCGACAGAGATGTTCACCATTCGCAGCGCATACATCAGCGACAGTGATAATTCGCTATCTGCACTAATTGTTCAGTGCAGCGCACCCATCAAAATTTCGTTATTGCAAATGGTTTTCAAAAATCGCTCGTCTACGCGCATACGATGGTTTAGCTTGTCAGGATATACGCACACCTGCTATGATTCATCATGCTCAGACGACGCGCGATGAGGGTGCATAATTCATATATGCAGCACGTTATTCAATATCTGTGATGCTCGCACATAGCATACCGAGATGATGTTTATTCAGGTACTGGCAAATGTACATACAAAGTTTGCAGTCGGACACATAATATGACATCAGATGAATATGGATGCTGTGCAATCATATGTGTGTGTACCATATGCTGTGTGTGCAACACACACACACACACATGCAGCATACACTATCCATTCAGTATATACCAAGTGTATGCAGCAACACCATGCATCACTATACCATGCAGCAATACCATGCATCACTATACGCCATGCAGCATGCAATACCATGCAGCATGATTCCACCATGTTATACATTGACATATGCACACATGTATACAGCCAACTTGATCACGATGACAGTTGGTATGCATAGTCATATATAACAGTGCATCAGATGTTGCATTAAATATCACATAGCATACCTGCTGTGCAAGTCTAAACTATAAACGAACCCACTTGGTATAAGGTGCCGATCATGATCTTAAGACAGTAATTAGCTCAGTATTCCCTGACGTAGGATTTGGGATGGGATACTGTTCTACTGTTGATCAATGAAAGGAATACTCACCAGAGCCATGTGTGAAATATACCAAGCAACTCGTCATTCACGATGAGATATGCAGGAGTACATACACTAACCAAGTTGATATATATCATGTTAGCTACATGCTGTTAGTGGTATACAGATCATCTTATGTGATAAATAAATTTGGTATAGTGTACTAAATCAGAAAGTACCTATACAATACATAAGTCAGTGACATCATTATGTATGTTGACATTACACTGACTCCTAAGTGTAATGATCAAGTATTATATCAACATATGATACATAGATACCATCCAACAAACACATGTGCGTGTTGGATGTCAAGCGATGGCGATACATATGGGACAGGATCAAACAACCTGCTGAAGGGCTGGATGGAGATATCTCCAGACCCGAAGGCAGTATACAGTGCTCAAATAACAGTTGGTCACTGTTGAGCACTGTTCATGCATCAGGGTAGAAGTCTTACCGTGGCGGGCCGGCCCGGGGCCGCAGAAGCTCGCTCCGGGCCGAAAGCGGGCCGGAGGTAGGGGCTTTCGCCCCCGGGCCGCACAAAAATATGAGCCGGCCAAACTTCGGCCAAAAATATAGGCATTTTATGCCACTTTTTATCAAACCCCCATACTTAATTTCAAAATTTCGCGCCTGCGGCGGGCATTTTTATTCCTTGACCGTTTTGGCCGAAAGCGGGCCAGCGGAAATATAGTTTACGGGCCGTAAAGAATTTTGGAAGACTTCTACCCTGTCATGCATCCCACACAATCGCTGGAGCAATTTCATTATCTACTTATGCATCATGACAATTGAATCAGAAACCTGATCACAATTCACTGCATACTTTGTACAGTAAATTAGAAATTCAACATGATATCTGACAAAGTAGATAGTAGAAATACTATGAGCATTTGCTCCAACTACTTAGTATCAGGGTGGCAACACCACCCAGAGAACTATCATAGATCCAAAGATATAAAGCAGATCTCCAGCAGACTCACTCGTGAGACTTTGCAATGCGATCAACTGCCAAAGACAGGCGACAGAACCAATGAGTAATCTCGCCTGAAAAGGTCATCTATGGAGTTGATAGTCCTAAGTAAGTTAAAAACTATCTGACAGACATCAGCCAGTGACTATAAGTCATTGTTGATAACACACACATTATCACCACTTTTTGCATGGTCGTGGGTTTCAATCAGCAAAACCCCATGTGTTGACCATCACATATCTTCACGAAAATGCCATGAAAAATATCATGTGTAAAAGTGAGATATGTTACATGAGTTCTGTAAGATGCACATAACACACACACTGCTATATATATATACGAAGTATATATATATATATGGCCAGAAATGGTGAAAATGGGTAAAATCCCATTGCGGGAGATTTCAAAATTGAAATTTGGACTCCATTTTTTCACGGAATATCATTTTATACCTATTAAGGTACCTGAAAAATATTATGTGCACATTCATATCTCATGTAACACCCTAAAAATCTTGTGTGTAACACCTAGGGGTGTACATAGTGGCTGTGGCTGAATGCGTGAAAACTCACACGCATGATTTTAAAATGAAAAATTGGGTTTGATTTTTTTCGCTGATCCATTTATTCAGCTATTGATAAATATGCCCAAAATATTACAGCACTTGTAACACCCTGTAACACCCTGAAAATCACATGTGTGTGTGTTAGGGGTGTAACATACCTCCTAAATACCACGTGATATACAGTGATATATTAAATGCAGTTTTGCTTCAATTCCTTAAAAAAATGTTCATACTGCTTTAATTTGATACAATTAAGTGTTTGCCGCCCACCCTATATTATCCTTGCGCACCAATAACAAATGAAATCCCAAACACATCGGTAGCAGCGGTGTGCAGAATGCGTCGATGTGGTCTCCAGACGCGAGAACTACCGGAGTTCGTGCGTCTCGGGCATGCTTCCAGGCATCCCACACACGTGGTCCCCGCTGTGCATCATGCGCACACGTCTGTCCCCGCGTCGGCGACGGGCGGGCAGGGTGCATATCGAATGCAGCGGTGTGCAGCGGCATGCGTCGAGGTGGCTTTGCGACGCAAAAGCTATCGTCGTTTGTGCGACTCGGGCACTATTCGAGGCACCCTGCACACGGGTCGAGGCATCCCACAAACGTCTCCGCAGTGCACCATGGCCACACGTCGATCCCCGCGTCGACGACGGACGGGCGGGGTACATATCGGTAGCAGCGGTGTGCAGAATGCGTCGATGAGGTCTCCAGACGCGAGAACTGCCGGAGTTCGTGCGTCTCGGGCACTATTCGAGGCACCCTGCACACGGGTCGAGGCATCCCACAAACGTCTCCGCAGTGCACCATGGCCACACGTCGATCTCCGCGCCGACGACGGGCGGGCGGGGTACATATCGGTAGCAGCGGTGTGCAGAATGCGTCGATGTGGTCTCCAGACGCGAGAACTACCGGAGTTCGTGCGTCTCGGGCATGCTTCCAGGCATCCCACACACGTGGTCCCCGCTGTGCACCATGGCCACACGTCGGTCCCCGCGTCGGCGACGGGCGGGCAGGGTGCATATCGAATGCAGCGGTGTGCAGCGGCATGCGTCGAGGTGGCTTTGAGACGCAAAAGCTATCGCCGTTCGTGCGACTCGGGCACTATTCGAGGCACCCTGCACACGGGTCGAGGCATCCCACAAACGTCTCCGCAGTGCACCATGGCCACACGTCGATCCCCGCGTCGACGACGGACGGGCGGGGTACATATCAGTAGCAGCGGTGTGCAGAATGCGTCGATGGGGTCTCCAGACGCGAGAACTACCGGAGTTCGTGCGTCTCGGGCATGTAGTTTCCAGGCATCCCACACACGTCCCCGCTGTGCACCATGGCCACACGTCGGTCCCCGCGTCGGCGACGGGCGGGCAGGAACACACTATTCGATGAAAATGACATTATCATATGTCATTTTTGGATTTATATATATTTCATAAAAATCTGGGTTTAGTGATATTTATGCGCGAAATAGGGATACATAAAGGCAACAAGCTAGAAAAGTGCAGGTATGCGTACAATGAAAACACCGAAATATGCATACATGTATAATTCTTTATTCAAATGTTTACGAGCAGAGTACCTTTCACCCTATACCGTCGAGGCATGACTGATACTATCAGTCAGGGCGGTCGACAAATCCTGCTAATTTATTCAGCATTCTCTTCGGTCTCTACTCCTACGTCATCGTCCTCCGACGATTCAGCAACGAGTGCTTCCTTCCCCTTCCTCGTCGGGTCACTCTTCTTTTTTGGCTTCGTCTCGGCATCCTGATCGGCGGGGCTCGGCGTTGAAATTGGTCAGCCGTTGCTGCGCAGAGCTGACCATGTACGGGTCGTGGTCGAAACCGATCGCGTTCAAACCACACCTCATGGCGGCCATGGACGTTGAGCCGACGCCGCAGCAACCGTCGAGAATCCAGTTGAGTGGATGGCCGTCGTCATCCAACTTGCCCGGATTGTCACCGAGCATGTGGCACTGAATCAGCTCCATCAACAGAGATTGGGGTTTTTGATGGTTATTGACGACTTTGCCGTCGCGTTTGAACATCTGGTGAATGACCGGGAAGCCGCGCATAAGTGGCGCGCGGCTGTAACGTTCAGCGTCCCCCAGCTCAAAGGTGTACATCCACTGCGGCTTTTTAAAAGACTTCCCCGCGGCATCGCTCTTTACATGGTACCCCAGGACCCCACATTCAAGGTCATTGTAGCGTACGGTCTTGTTGGGGTTCATGTGCACGTTCCCCTTGTGCCAGAAGAACCGCTCCGCGCGGCCGGAGCAGTACTTGTCAATCACCTCCAGAAAATCGGTTTGTTGGACGAAACCGCGAAAGAAAGCGACTGTCCATGCCGGGGCGGTGGTCTTGGCGTTGAAAGCCTCCAGGAACCTTTGCACGGCCTCCTTGGTCATCGCGTCGGGAGTCTTCTCCTTGACGAGCGCGTAATTGCCGTCGATGACCGCCCCCGTGAAGGGCAGTCTCGGGATGTCCTTCAAATCGTCCATGCCGCCCTTGACGATATTCCAACGAGGGTACAACACACTATTCGATGAAAATGATATTCTCATGTGAAAATGATATTGCCTTATTTACCTCATGATAGGATTAAAAAGCCGCATTTTAACAGTCAAGAACATGCAAGTGCAGGTTGTGCATTAGATTTAATGGTTTTTATGGTACAAAATTGAGGTCAAATGCACTTTTTCGAAATCTAGGAGGAGTGAAAACACAAAGAACTTTTGACTCAGAATCTATATACACGTTATACACATATTATTTACATTTTTTTTTTCGTCTTGCTTTACGCGTCCACTTCAGGTGCTACCGTTACCGCTACGCAATTATCAAAAGCTTCGTCTTCATCGGAATCATCCGATTCATTCAAGTCACCTAGGTCCTTGCGCGTTGCGCCTCCATCGACTGGTTCAAGTGAGACATTACGGGGTATAAACGTGTGACCCGATCGAGGTGAGCGTCGATGGCACCTTTCAGCACCGTCAACGTTTGCTCTTGCTCTTCCTCTACCTGCTCCCCCGCCGCCTCCTCGATGTACTGGAATCCCTTGGGATATTTCTCGGGATCCGGGAGTGAAAATCCATGCTCTGATTCGAATCTCGCCATTATTTTCCCACCAGTCCTCCGGCCTGGTACTGCCCAGGTTCAGGAGTGTCACCTTCGTTCATCTCGACGTCGGCGTCCTCGGGGGCGCTGGCTTCGAACTCGGAGATCGACGCTTCTCGGTAGATGGTGTACACGACCCCATGCTTTTCGAAAAGGGTCGAACGGAGCCCTTGCATGAATTGGGTGCTGTCTCGCCCTTTCTGCTTCTGATCGATCGTGTTCTGCATCTCGCCTAAGAACCGAATCATGTCAGGCGTGAGACCGATGTAGATCTTGCTCTCGAAGAACTGGAAGGCTTTCTCGTACGGGTCCTCCTCGTTACAGTCGTCGGTGGCTTGATAACAGTGCTGGTGCCCAAAAACCTTGCCTCTGTAACCCCCTCTTAGTGCTGTTTTCAGGGAGAATTCGGCACGGGAGTTGACACCGTCGATCGCAACGAGACCCGCATTGAAAGGCCACGGGTTCCCGTTCCTGCCGGACTTGATCTCGTTCACCGAGCCCCTCTCTTGATCCCGGCAGGCCTCGTACCCCTTCGCGTGGTATAGGCACTTGATGGGGAGACGGAACACACTCCCTTGCTCCGCCGCCTCGTCGGTCGACATCGGATTCGGCCACCGGTGCTCCAACTCGATTTTCTTGCACAGCTCAGCTTTCTCCTCGTAATTTATTTTTGTTGAATGCTCCACTTTCAGCTTGGCGTGCCATCCATGTGCGGCCTCCTCGGCTGCCTTCCTTGCCTCAGATGGGGTGGCCACTTGAGACATATCCACATTAGGGCCTGCACCAGTAAACGCTCTGTAGGACTGGAGCCACCAGGTCCTTGAAGAGCGCGTTCGGCAGCACGCTGCACATCCGTTCCCCTGGCAACCTGGGACGAGACGAAACTGGACATTAGCTAATGAACGCCTTCCCACCAGTTCAGGTTCAAGGCGCGCTGTCGGAAACGCGTGATTTGGCTCTATGTTGGATGTCAGTTTTCAGTTTTTGGAATGCTCCATTTCAGACTTTTGCATTTGTCATTTTGCTCTATGTTAGATTTTCCAAATTTCAAATTTGGCTGATTTTGCTCTACGTTAGATTTCAGGTTTCAGTTTTTTGAATGCTTGATTTCAGATTTTACAAACCAATTTCAGATTTTTATATGTGTCATTTTGCTCCACATTACAGTAGAAACTCTATTACTTTTTTTAATTATATAACGAATTTCTTTAAAAAAAATCGCTGTAAATATAAATTTCGAATTAATTATTGAAATATTACAGGTAGGCGTGAAAAGATAAAAGATAAGCCAAAAATTAAATATTGGATCTCGTCTTTTTACAGCTGGTAAACGTAGAGATAAAGTACGCATTTAATTCTGCGCCTCGGACGGACGTGGCTGGGCAAAAAATGGCAAAGCGAAAAACAAACTCGGTACACGCTAAAAGATTGCTGCAAGCGCCATTTTCGAAATATCTTGCACGCATATACGGCTCCGTGCGCGGGCTCCGGCCAGGCACGCGCGTTTCGCTATCCCCCGCTAAGGCGTGATGTACCGACAGGGTCCCGAGCTCCCGACAAAGGTGGATATGTTCCTAACCATTTTCGACCATGCTGAATCCGATGACGACGTCCGTTTAGATTGACGACGTCCGTTTAGAGCCGTATAGGGCCCCACGCCGTGCTCAAGGTGGGCCTAGGCAAATCCACCTGAGCGCAGACACACCGTTACGTCGGCGGTGATGCTTAAAAAATCAAGCACGTTTTAGTAACACCAAGATATCAATGCAGAAATTTCGGGGCCGCTATCGACTAGTAATTCTATAACGATTGGATTGACCAATTTTAGATCTGATCGGTATAGAGTTGTCGATGAGGCAGTTTGTTTTATCCGGACAAGGGCCGATCAAGACAAACAAACACCACAATATTTAACGCGGTAACCGCATTTCAAGGCTTGCAAAGATAATAATAAAGTTCGAAACTAAATAATTGAAATGGCGGAGCTCAAAGATAAAAATAAGGATGAATTTCAAAAATATATAATTGATGTGTCCCAAAAGGTTTTGCATTTCAATTAGTTTTTCACTTGCACGAAAAACAATAAAAAACAACAAAGTTTCTACTGTAGATTTCCGATTTTCAGTTTTGGCTGATTTTGCTCTACGGTGGATTTCAGATTTCAGTTTTGGAATGCTTGATTTCAGATTCTGCTATTGTCATTTTGCTCTACGTTAGATTTCCAAATTTCATCGGTCGATATGCAGCCGATATATCAGCCGATATGCACCCTATATATCTGCCGATATGCATCCCATACATCAGCCCATATATCAACCGATATGCACCCTATATACCAGCCCATATATCAGCCGATATGCAGCCCATATATCAGCCGATATGCAGCCCATATATCAGAAGAGTTGCGGAAGACACTCAGAAGACGCTCAGAAGGCGCGCGGAAGACATGCAGAAGACATCTCCCCGACATCTTACCGACGTCTTCTTAGATGTGCTTGCGGAAGATACCCTAGATATCTTCTGTACATCTTCCGGACATCTTCGGGGAAGACATGTCTTCCTGAACCCAGAAGAGGTGCGGAAGACACGCGGAAGACACGCGGAAGACAGTTCCCGACATCTTCCGGACGTCTTCTTGACTGTGCTTGCGGAAGATACCCCAGATACCTTCTGTGCATCTTCCAGACGTCGTTGAGGAAGACATGTCTTCTGGAGATCTTCTACTTTGGGAAGACACGCCGACGTTCCACCGAATGTCTTCTGAGTCCTCTTCTAAATTTAGGTAGACATTAGAAGACGCGTAGAAGACCCTCAAAAAAGTAAGGAAGACGCCTAGAAGAGGACTCAGAAGACATTCGGTGGAACGTCGGCGTGTCTTCCCAAAGTAGAAGATTTTCAGAAGACATGTCTTCCTCAAAGACATCTCTGGAGGGTAACAAGATGCACCGAAGGTATCTGGGGTGTCTTCCGTATGTTTTTTTGTTTTTTTTTTGAAAAAAGCTTTAAAAAATCGCGGAAAAACAAGAAAACATATAAGGTGCACAATATTGGGCATAATTGTGTGGTGTAGGTAGAAGTGCAAAAAAAACAAAGTGGTTTGTTCGGGAGAGGGGCAAACGTACCAAGTTACTAAGTTAAAACGGCCGACGAATTTGGTAGAAGAAACTGCTCTTGTTTTAGAGCACCATCCCTCCTAGCAACGGTCGAACAGTCGATCACGCGCGCAGTGAGTCGTGATGACTGCACGATACCGCGGATAGCAAACCCGGAAAATCTGCCAGCGCTGCGCTGCGCTGGTGTGGCGCTGGCGTGTGGTCGCGGTCGTGGTCAGGCGTCATCGTCAGCTAGCATTAGCATCGCATCGCATCGCATCGCATCGTCAGGCCCAGCGCAGGGGAGTGAGCACGAGCACCGCACCGCACATCGACATGACCGTTCGAGTTTGAATTTTATTTAACGTTGAAGTGAAATTTGCATCTACCACTTTTACACCTGCATCCAACTCAATTCCACCGTAGCCTCGTTTTCCGCGGACTGCTGCTGGGTGAAGTGGTCCTTTTAAAATAGTTCGTCTAACAGAAAAACGTTGCACAACGCAATACTTCAATAGTGATTGCGGGTGCTTTTCGTGCCTTGGTTTTTTTACGCGCACTTCGGCGTGCTTAGCGTCTAATTGAGGTGTGAACGAGACATGTGTTCTCGCTCGTCCTTTGGACGAGATGATGTTGGTTCGATTCCAACTCACACCACTAGGCCTTTTTGTTTTCCTTCGGTAATCTTGTATTTCGTCTCGTACTATTTTTGCGCTTTACTAACCTTTGGTTTTGCGTTGCGCTTTGTTTTTCAGATCGGCTGAAAATAACCTAGTCCAAAAGGTAAATTTTCAGCCCAACCTCAACACCACAAGTAAAGGTATTTGCTCTATCATCCCCTAGTGTCACACCTAGAAAATACTGCCTTTATGCGTTGTGTTTTTCCGCTTTACTAACCTTTGTTTTGAGTTGCGCTTTGTTTTTCAGATCGGCTGAAAATGAGCAAATGGGAAAAGCGCATTTTCAGCCCATCGCCCACAACTAGAAGAGTAAAGGTACTCACCTTACCCTTCCTAGGAATTTGTGCTTGTATTCATTGTGTGTTTTCACTCTACTAAGTGTTGGTATTTTGGTGTGCGTTGTTTTTCAGATCGGTTAAAAACGAGCGAGTGGAAAACCCATGTTTTTGCGTGGTCCAAGACCTATGCCATGTGTGCATGTTAGATGAACATCGTTTCTAGGTAATTAGACTAGTTGTTTAGAACATGAATGTGACGTAGTTCTAGACACTTAGCTAGTTAGGATAATAATATGTGTGGCCCTCCTTATGATTAGGTTCTTGATTGAAAAGTAATATTGTTAAAGCAATTTTAGTCTCCAAAGCATCTTAGCCTTCCACACAAATAAATCATCTCTTGTTGTGTATCAAACGTTGAGAATATGTTTTAAGGTGGCCGCATTACCGGTAATTTGAACAATGGGTCAGGTAATACCGGGTAATTTACCGGTAATACTTTTACCGGTAAATTACCATTCGAGATTACCCTCACTGTTAAGGAGCGTTTTTGAAGAATGGTCAGAGTAATACCTGGTAATTTACCGGTAATACCCGTACCGGTAATTTACCAAAAAAATTATCCGGCTTTCATAATATGTTTGTTAAGGATGGCGAGAAGTGTATTATGCCATACATCTTGTTTGCACTCATCCTTCTTGCAAGCTTATTTCAGCCTAAAAATATTCCTCGCGAATGCGTATACGAATGTTGAAATTTATTAGACATGCAGAAGGCATTCAGAAGATATCTTCTGAACGTCTTCTGCATGACTTCTGTACATCTTCTGAATTCCGGAAGATGTCTTCTAGACGTCTTCTGGGTTCCAGAAGATATCTAGAAGACATCCAGAAGACGTCTTCTACGCGTCTTCTAATGTCTACCATCTTCTGAGTTTCAGAAGACGTCCAGAAGATCTTCGGGGAAGATGTACAGAAGACGCCCAAAAGATATCAAGAAGACGTCTTCCGGGATTCAGAAGACATGTAGATTGTACCCTGTCAAGTCGTGAGGGGTGTTGGCGAAGGTGCCCTTGCATCTGCGAAGAACAGCCCGCATCTCTTCCCAATGTTCCTCCTTGAAGTCAGGATGGCCTCCAAACGTGGCATTGAGCTCGGTGTCAAGCCAAGCAGCCTCGTCCTTGGTCACAGTCGTCTTGCCCAAAGGCTGGAGTTCGTCCAACACGGTGTACAACGACCATATCGCAAAAATGAGACACGCGGGTGTCTCATTATATTCTCATTTTTTTGAAAAGGTATGATAATGAGGTTTTCTTAATATGACTGAATAGCATTTGGAGAGTAGATAATGACACGTTATTTCAAAATTTGAAATTTTAGGGTATAGCTCGAAATTTGGGATTTCCGGGCGATTTTTCGCCCCGTTTCGGGCGGTGCTCAGGTGTCAATCGGCGGAAGTTATGATAACGAGGTTTTTTTAATATGACTAAATAGCATTTGGAGAGTAGATAATGACACGTTATTTCAAAATTTGAAATTTTAGGGTATATCCCGAAATTTGGGGTTTCCGGGCGATTTTTCGCCCAGTTTCGGGCGGTGCTCAGGTGTCAATCGGCGGAAGTTATGATAATGAGGTTTTTTTTATATGACTAAATAACATTTGGTCTCCCATGTAAGCAAATAGTTGCATTTTTGGAAATGTCAAAATATTACATATTCTAATAGTGTAAAAATCTAACATTTCGTTCACAAACATAAGGCAAAATCATAACTTTCCACACCTGACACGATACTTCCACCTTTCCCGTTTTCTTGCCGCGCGCGTGACTCGCGTGGCTACTTTGAAGAGTCAAAAACCAGATTTTTCGAAATTCCTTCAAGGACTATTCAAATTAACCCTCATATTTGTCATTCAGAACCCCGGAAAAACCAATTTGGCAGACAATTTAATGCTTTCTCATTGTTCTTCTCATTTGCGCCCGCGTGTCTCATTTTTGCGATATGGTCGTTGTACGGCAAGACTTCATCCTGTTCTGCGACGTTGGCCTCCCAGCCTGGCTCCCACTGCCGCGACGACCGCTGGGACTCCCAGAACAGACTATTGGGAATAAATGAATCTCGATCGTCGTCTAAAAACCTTCATTTTGACACAATTTTCGTCGTCTAAAAGTTATTGCCACGTCATCTGAAATGTGCCACGTAAGCGACACGTAAGTCGTCCCGCAATTTTTATTACAAAATATTACTCGAATTATTTATTTGTGCATGATGCTTTCGTACTCGGCGAGTCCCGGTAGATTTTTTTGTTGCATTTTTGTTCATATGCGTGCATATCATGTACAAGTATGCAAATGTGGGTACATCCATGTGCAATTTAGGCCAGCATGCACGGTACACGTTTATGAATGTGCGTCTTCAGGTGCTTCAATTCCCGTAAAATAAGTTGCAACTGAGATGGGTACTAGCATATGATACACAAATCTATATCATCATACAAATTTATTCAAAATACACCAAATACTTGTCTATGATGTCTTCTAGGCAAGAGATTTCGACCATTTCACAGTGCTAAGGCTATTATATTGCTGATACATTGGAATCTATATCTTCAATCCACAATTATTTGCGGCACGTGTAGGTTTTAATTCCCTCGATAGCGAGGTAACGTTGACGGCAATGTTGACGCTCTATCGGAGAACATAAATGGCAGAGCTTTATTGGTCAAGGCAATTGCATCGCACGCAATATAGGTCGATTGCCTCTTCTCGTTGATGCCGCGGAATAATAAGCGCCCAAGTGACGTCGATTGGAATGACCAGTGTCCTTGGAATAACCCATTCGCTCCCTATTGGGGTCTGGTCGGGATAAAGTTCCGGTTCTTGAAGGTAAAAAAACATGTATTTCCGAATTCTCCAGGTGTAGCGCCACCAAACGATCGGTAAGTCCTGTCGGACATGTCTGTCCTCGTAGGGGATGTTTAAGAACTTACATAGCATCCAGCTGTCTACATTGCATTGAGGACATCGCTGGTGGACCATTCCATGTGTATTGATAGCGTCTGCACTGGCTTCATCACGATCTTCATCGGGTGTCCCATAAACTCCGAATCGTAGAATTGAAGGCATAACGTGGCCACGATATTACAGGCTTTTATACCTGTAGATAACAATGCTTGCAAGGTGATTAGCAGTTGAAGCGAGCGTCGCCCATAGCAAAAGTCGAAAATGTATATTGTGAGGATAAATGTGGAGCTATAATACCTGCATAAACAAGGGGAAATGAATCTTCAAGGGTCGGGCAAGAGCTTTTGTACCTGGTCGCGAGTGGACCGCGGGTCGTGCAAGAGTAGTGTACTTTTGGTCCAATCAAATTCGTATATCTCGCACATGCGGGATCACTTAGTCGCCGATTCCCGTATGCAAATATGGGTACATCCATGTGAAATTTAGGTCAGCATGCACGGTACACGTTTGTGGTTGTGCATATTCGGATGCTTCAATTCCCAGAGAAACAAGTTGCAACTGAGATGGGTACTACTAGCATATGATACACAAATCTATATCATCATACAAATTTAATCTATATACACCAAATAATTGTCTAGGATGTCTAGGAGCACATAAATAAGGGTAAGTGTTGGTGTATTAAGCTAGCAGAATAATACATTAGTGTAAGTATCTAATGTGAACTTGCAAATATAAAATAAAGACTGTACACAAGCGTATATGTTTCCTAACGGCAGTTGCACCACTTGCCATCATCATCATTCTCGGGAGAGGCACCGATCAACTCGGGAATATAGTCCGTGGGAACCGGCATTGTCACTGGGGTTCTCATGTCAGCGACGCCTTGCTCGTCGGAGTAAAATGCGCATCCAACAGTTGAAAATACCATGTTTCCCGCGTTTCGCGGATAAACCTCCACTTCGCGGGAGCGGGGTCATGTCTAGGATGCAACGCAGGATCGACGAACAGTTCCTCGCGAATCAGAAACAAATTCCAGGATTGGCACACACGACATCTTTCGAATTCTATGTGCATACGTTCAAGCTGAACAGGTAAGTCTGCAGGGAAATGAGGTGCATTCATATTGGAGGTAGCGTGTTATGTAATCGCAAGCGCCACACTATAATACCTGCAGATGGCAATGCTTGCAAGGTAAGTAGCAGATGTTTGAAGGTATGGTTGAAGGTGCGTATGTCAGAAGAAACAAGGGGAAATGAATCTTCAAGGGTCGGGCAAGAGCTTTTGTACCTGGTCGTGAATGGGCCGCGGGTCGTGCAAGAGTAGTGTACTTTTTGTCCAATCAGATTCGTATATCTCGCACATGCGGGATCACTTAGTCGCCGATTTTTTTAATAAAAAACAAAAACACAACCGAGGCAGAGAACCCCATACACAGGCACATCAGCATATCGGCAAGAAACACAAGCCATTGACGAATGAACATTATACACTTCTACCACATTGTTTACATATGTTTAAGTATACTATTCTTATCGAAAAGTAGTCGAAAATCTAACCCTCGGGAGGTTGCAATCCTAAGTGCTCGAAATCAAAGTGGAATCAAGATAACATTCTGACTCGTAGCCGCCGTGGTTTCAATTGCCGCGACAGGTAACGTTGACGGTAACGTTACGGCTGAACCTGTCGGAACTTGAACCGAAAGGCAAGGTCGTTTCGAAACACACATCGAAAATACCCCAACGTGCATTTGTTGCCTTCCGCATTCCTGCACATATAACATTCATTGTAGTTCCTCCACAACATTCGAACAGTCATACCATGAGGAAGATAGTCAAAATTCCTCATTCTCATTCTGGGGACAGTAGGGCATGTTGCATACATGCCAAGAACATAGGCAACAATACATTCTCGCTTGGATGGCATGGTTGGATGAGGTGGCAGGTAAAGAAAGTAAAGTGCCAAGCTGAAAAGTGAGTTGTGAGGACAAGGTAGGTGCTTAATTATCTCAGTAGTGTGGCCGTCGTGATTTCAGTTGGCCTATCAAATGACCTCTTTCAGGTGGGTCGGATCGAAGGCCCGCATGTCACAAACATAGCATGTCACAACATTGGAAATGTGAAACGTCGATAATAATTTCATTCAAAATATGTTCGAATACAATCATATTTAATCGCCCGAAGAAAAGGCCGAGCTGAAGGGC
>LGRX02014120.1:0-48028 GCA_001247695.2 Cymbomonas tetramitiformis
TCATTATTCACTGATGACCTGGGTTAAATATAATTAAATTTAATTATTACCGCACTGTGAAGTCATACCTTGTCATTCATGGATGACCTTTATATTTATATTTAATTTTATTTATACTGTCGTGTCGTGTCGTGTCGCTGTCGTGTCGTGTCGTGTCGTGTCGTGTGTACAGTGACACACTGAGTCGTGTGTCACAGCTCACTGTGTCGTGTGTCACAGCTCTACTCTGTGTCGTGTACAGCGTACAGTGTACAGCCTACGATTCTGGCTTCATTTTTTCGCACTGTTAAGGGGATTTCGACAATGACACAGTGTTAAGAGCGACTGAATTTTCGGAATCCGTGCACACATTTCTCAGATTTGAAGAATGAAGACGTAAAAAAAACTGAGACAAAAATGTAACTTTATCTAACTGAGGCATTATCATTATGTAATATTTAGTTTTATTTAATACTGAGGCATTATTATATATTTAATTTTATTTATACTGTCGTGTCGTGTCGTGTCATGTCGTGTCGTGTCGTGTCGTGTCGTGTCGTGTGTACAGTGACACACTGAGTCGTGTGTCACAGCTCACTGTGTCGTGTGTCACAGCTCTACTCTGTGTCGTGTACAGCGTACAGTGTACAGCCTACGATTCTGGCTTCATTTTTTCGACAATGACACAGTGTTAAGAGCCACTGAATTTTCGGAATCCGTTAACACATTTCTCAGATTTGAAGAATGAAGACGTAAAAAAAACTGAGACAGAAATCGTATACAGCGTACAGTGTCACAGTGTCTGGCTTCATTTTTTCGCACTGTTAAGGGGAATTCGACAATGACACAGTGTTAAGAGCCACTGAATTATATTTCCCGATTTTTCAAAAGAGGGGGATCTTCGATTCCATCTCCGATTTTTTCCCCAATATTCGACTCTCCGCGAAATTCCCTTCGCTTATTCCCCTTCGCTTCGTCAGAGCTTCGTGACACTGTAGTTTTCGCGAGCGATGCCCCGCCGGCGACGACATGGCGAATATTCGATCATGATGTCACAGGTGAGTCAGATCATGTCCAGAGCACGTCAGACCACGATGAGAAATGAATTTCACCTCTCATTCTCAAAAAAATTTACATTTCGTAGCTAAAATTGAGGCTAATGTGGACTTTCTCGATTAGAATTACAAAGCAAAATTCTGTGGAGCCGATCGCGATGATGTGGTCTTAGGAAGCATGCTGTATTTGTACGTCAGCTGCGCGACCATGGTTGCTGAGGCAGTTGCTGAAAACTCGCTTATGATTCGCTCAAGAACTTCAGATCCGATCATTTAAATGCACCAGGGAGCTTCAGATTTGAATCCCGTTATGCAGTAAGCAGGGGGAGCTGGCATAGTATGTGCCACGTAGGACCATACTGTATGATGAGGAATTTACGGCCGTTACGCGTTTCCAGATGAGAGACGTGATATTTTCATTTTTAATTTATATAAAGGGCCACTATATTCTTTTATATTCAATAGTGTCATTATATAGACCTGCTCATAAATTATGGGGCTCTTTTTGACGATTTCGAACACGCTTTCCGAAAATGCACCCCCTTCACACATGGATATTGCTTATGTGCCACCCCACCAATTCGGAATATGCAGGGAGTATACAAATGACGACTACAAGGCCAAATTTTACAAGGGGGGGTCGAGTCATGCAGTACCACTCCTGACGCGTTGAGCACGCGGCATGCACAAATGCCCATTTTTAAGGGGTTATGCTGCCGCGGAGGGGGTCCGCGAATGACGATTTTTCGGTTCAAAATCAGGAAGTCGCTCCCCAAGTGACATTTGAAATCGAAATTTCGGGGTTACATAGAGCCCTAGTGGGCAGTGATGGAAACACCGATATGGTGCCGTGCCTCCAAAGAACTAGAGTTATGATGGAAACACCGAAATGCTTCCAGTATAATTATATTGTTGATCAGACAATATAATTATTTCGGGCAACGACCTCCCGACGGAGCTACTACCCAAATAATAATAATAATAATAAAACATTTACGCTAGCGGCAAAGGGGACAAAGTCCTGAGAGTGCGGTATCCCTGCAAAGCAGGCTAGTGAAAACACCAGGGGCTACTCCCACTGCTATAGCGCGCCCACAAGGGGGCTCAACCCACTTTTCAGCAGGGTGACATCTAGAGAATGGTCCTACCAAATTCATGGTCCTACCACAAGGACCAATGGGCAATTGCGGTTTCGATCACTAAATCGACTATTTGAGGCACAGGCGACATGTTTGCACATGATATTTATGAGTTAAATGAATTTTATTACTTATAGCGGTGGCCCCCATGAGACTTTAGGAGTGTGGTTGAACGACACGCTTTAGGGGTGTAATTTCGCCAAAAGCTTGAAGAAAATGGTGGTCCTACCACAAGGACCCCTTTATTTTGAGTATTAGGAGTCACATCGATGGGGGGGCTCACGGTGATGCTCATGGTTATACATCTTGAGTTTATGACCAAATAAGATAACTGAATCGGTTACTTCGCACCCTCATCATCATTTCCGCTCTATTTCAGCATGGCGCATGTTCGACACAATGCAAATTCCGAATTTAGTGAATTCCGGACTTTAGAAATTGGTATTCATCCATTCTAAAATGTACACGCCGGTCGAAAAATAAGATATTTGGATGATGTTAGACTTTCAGAAATTCGCAATACATATATACTTGAAGATTTAATGTGCCGCACACACCAGCCTTGCGATATATGCCCTCTAGCAAGCAATTATGATGGCTGGCTGGTCAGCTCGCGTGACCACTGTTTTGGGGGGGTGTTGGAAAGCAGCCACGAGCGGCCACGGGGAGAACGCTCCCGGCGAGATAGAACGAACTCGATAATTGATAACATACGGGAATAAATACTTTGACTGACACAAGCAGAGTCACCGAAGATGACACATACCGGAAATGACACGTGACACGGTACGAACATGTCACAGTGCCAATTCCAGCACACCACCTTATCTGAGGTGGCTCTACAGCTTGTGAAAGTCGCCACCCTAGCTACTAGAGTTTACATCTAATGAGAATGGTTAAGTCTAGAAGCTAGAAAGATCACAAGGTTAAAGGATTGAACAGAGGATGCCGAATAAAATACTGCTAGGTGCTCATCTCATGCGGGCCAGATTTCTAAGTCAAATTCTTGCCGGCTAGTGGTCAGCAGCGAGTACCCGTGCCGCCTGGCTGCTCACGGGAAAAGAAGTAAAGATGATTGAAGCTGCCTGTCGGCTTAGCTGTGGACGTCGATTGCGAACTGAGAAAAGAGGTCTTAAATGCCTGAAAGGTCCGACTTACTAAACATGTCCAGCTGTCCGCTAGTGGTCAAAACTCGAATCACAAAATACATCGGAGAGATCCCCATCTCAGCTAGTGGTCGAAACACGAGATAAAAGCCCTGCCTGTCCGTTTAGAAATTAAGATGACCTAGAAGAATAACCATCGTAGGAGCCGCTGCCAGCACCACCAGACCCAGAGTCGTAGCGGTCTCCAGAATCGTAATCGGAGTGGTCAACATCCTCCTCGCAAGCACCACCAGAGTCGTGCTCCTCGCGATCGGAATGCTCGTGGGTGTAAGAATAATTGTCGTAGTTTCCGTCCGCTGGCGCAGCGCCCTCAACAAAAGTAGATGCGCTACCAGTCGAAATGTCTTGCTGCGGGAAAAATTCAGCTTCTGAAGCCTCCAAAACACCGCCATAGTAGTCGCCCTGGAAACCTGTGTCCAGGGCGGGCTGCTGTTCCAACTGAGAAGAAGAAAATGTCGGAGAGGCCAATCGGCCACCAGTCTCCTCCCAATCGTCGTCAGATTCATCGTAATACCCAAGTGGGTACTCCGATTCATCGTCACTCTCACTACTGTCAAAAACTGCGTGGATATCCTGCTCTGAATCAACGACACGAGAGAGGTACTCTACAGAATGATGGTAGTGACGCTCCACACGAACAGGAGGGGCCTGTTGTGGGAGCCTGCGCAAACTGGAACGCCCAGTCGCGGGTCTGGTAGTGGTAATCTGCGAAGAAACAGATCGGGTGTCCAAAATTACATCTGGAAAATGGCGAGGCGATCCGGGATCGTTCTTTTCGTGATCCGGAACGGGATCGATCCCGGGAGGGAAGTTTCTTACGGGATCGATCCTGGAACGCCCCGGGTACGGGAACGATCCTGGAACGCTCCAGGTACGGGAACGATCCTGGAACGCTCCAGGTACGGGAACGATCCTGGAACGCTCCAAGTACTGGAACGATCCTGAATCGATGGGGGGACACTCATGATAAGTCCAAGGGTCGATTCAAGCATTCAAGGCAAGTACCATGAACCGCACATTAAAAAAAAGGTAGACTTTCACAAGGCTAGAAAGCAGGAGGCAAATTCAAAAAGAAAAAAATCAACAAATCCACATAAATAGATACACCTTTGAGTACACAAGCTACTTCATTTGCATATGTTCATACGGTCTCCACTAAGATGGTATCACTGGCTATTATACTCTTCTTCTTTCTCATCTATACTTCCCACTCCTATAGCGTTTTGGTGTTGGGGTATTTTTGTCTAAGTTGCAAGCCACTTGGTTGGTTGCGCAAGCTTCACACGCGATTGTGTCGTATTCCATCTTTTAACTTGGGTAAACATTCTTGAATACTCCTTGCTGAAGGTGTTTGGCACCTCTGTCTGCACATGCGATAGTGCCACAGTGAGTAGCAGTTGAAAAGAACTTATGCGCAAAAAACAACAAAGGGTAAATAAGTACTTACCACAGCTTGTGACTTCGTGCATGAGTTCTCATTTATTTCATACTCGACGGCCTAGTCTTTCAAGCTTGGGCCACTGGCCATCTGGCTTCTAGAGTTTTCTTTCCCTTTTCTTCTATTGCTCGTGCTGATTTTTTTTGTCTTATTATCCGCATTTTTTTCTTTTTGGGAAGGTGATGCTTGCTTGTTGGTCTCCGAGTAGCGCACGTCCATGTTTTGAGTGGCCATCCTGAGGAACGAATCGTGGTAAAGCTCAACACACATAAGCTGACATGCTGAGCTCAACTGAGAAGCAAAGCAAAGCAAACAGCAAAGTTGGGCAAAGCTGAGTCGAGTTGAGCAGAGCTTAGTCGAGTTGAGCTAAGTTGAGCTAAGTTGAGCTAAGTTGAGCTTAGTTGACACGCGGACAGGAGCAAAGCTGACACGCTGAGCTGATATAAGCTAACAAGCTAAACTAAGCGGAGCTGACAAACCGAGTTGAGCTGACACACAGTTACAGGTACGGGATAATACAACATAGACTGGAATATGTGTGTATATGTGTGTGCCTGTCGTGTTATTCCTATGCTAGGATACGCGTGTACCTCTCTGTGCGTGTGCTATGCCTGTGGTAGGATATATGTGTATCTCTATACCACTGTTATGCCTGTGATAGGATATGTGTGTTTTTTTTTCAAAAGCTAAGCTAAGCTAAGCTCAAAAGCTAAGCTCAACTCAGGCGTTGAGTTTGGCGCTAAGTGCTGAGCTAAGATAAGCTGAGCTGAGTTGTTTTCACTCATAGAGTTGAGGTGAGTTGAGTTGAGTTGAGTTGAGTTGAGCTGAGTTGAGCTTAGCTGACACGCTGACGTGAGCGAAACTGACACGCTTAGCTGATATGAGCTCAAAAGCTAAGCTCAACTCAGGCGTTGAGTTTGGCGCTAAGTGCTGAGCTAAGATAAGCTGAGCTGAGTTGTTTTCACTCATAGAGTTGAGGTGAGTTGAGTTGAGTTGAGTTGAGTGAGCTGAGTTGAGCTTAGCTGACACGCTGACGTGAGCGAAACTGACACGCTTAGCTGATATGAGCTCAAAAGCTAAGCTCAACTCAGGCGTTGAGTTTGGCGCTAAGTGCTGAGCTAAGATAAGCTGAGCTGAGTTGTTTTCACTCATAGAGTTGAGGTGAGTTGAGTTGAGTTGAGTTGAGTTGAGCTTAGCTGACACGCTGACGTGAGCGAAACTGACACGCTTAGCTGATATGAGCTCAAAAGCTAAGCTCAACTTTGGCGTTGAGTTTGGCGCTAAGTGCTGAGCTAAGATAAGGTGAGCTGAGTTGAGTTGAGTGAATGCGTAATAGAGTGAGTAATGAATTTTTAGTGAGTGGTCCGGAGTGTGGGTTGTGAGGTTATGAGAGCGAATACAATTACCTTAATGCACGTTCGTTCTTCACAGTCCCGCTCCTTTGAAGTTTCTGCCTTACCATACCCAACACCCCATGCTGTGTGAGAATGGCTTGGTTCCAAAACCTCAAAGAACATAGTGAAAAATAACATGCTTATCTTGATCTTATGTAAGACCAGAAAGTGCGCAGTACCATACCATACTTTTATAGTAATCACACATATCCTAAAAGATCTAAAACACGGGAGCACATATGTGGAAAATTATTTTTGCATCAAAATATTACACCTCTTTGTGGCGCAACGGGAGACAAGTGGTCACAGACACAAGAGTGTCAGACCTACTCAAACCCAAGATGCCATACATCACAACAAGGCCAATACCTTGTTGCTCGCGGATTAAGGGCGCTCCAAACAAACCCGCAGACCAAGGGTGCAGGCGCCTTCTTCTACAAGAGTAGAAAGCGTGACCACAATGGTTCCTTCAATGGCGCAATCACCAATGTGTGGCCAAGGGAGTTCGTTTTTGCAACGCCACAAAGGAGGTGTAATATTTTGATACCTATGCTAAATAAAATATTTCTCATAGGGTTGCAGGATTTGCACCGACCAAATAAGATATGCAAACAGCTTATGTGAAAACCGAGCTTACAGTTGATATTCGTTATAGAATACTAAAAGTCAATAGCTAAAATAAGTCTATACATTAAAACAAAACAGTTTGATAAAAAGAAAATAAAGAAAATAAAAAATAAACCACCACTCTAAGTGGGGAAGGATTACCTAACTATTACCCAGCAGTTCAATCGCAATGGTTCCACCGCGAGCTGCGAGCTGGTTCAAGGCACAAAGGATTGCACAATAACAGTGTCCTCCCCACTAAATCGCATATTTAGACTGAGGAACTCTAGGTTCTACCTACAGTGAAGGCAAGGAGCGATGTTGCTGTCCTAGGCACAGCAGTTCAATCGCAATGGTTACCTGGCACGATATATCATTTAAGTAATATATCAGGTATACGAGGCATATACCTGTGTTGACTATGCAAGGCCATCCCTCATCGAGTCGTTGAACAAGTGAAAAGCTCCCTGCCGTCACTATCCCGACACACACCCGACTCTCTTAATTAAAAGAAAGACTAAACCAAGTGCGATGCAATAAAAAGCTCAAACAAGGACAAGAGCGTACCTTAAATTGGCTGGGTTGGGTTTCACCCCAGGGCGTGCCGAAGGCTAACGCACTCCCAGCCTCATTTGAGCGAACTGTCTATCTAAAACAAAGTTCGCATCGTCGGACCTTAAAAACTACAAGCACCTATATCACGATACTCGCAATTTATGCAAGTGCAAATCGCGCTACAAGTTGCACTGCTACTAACTGTAGTAGCAATGACTGCAAAAGACATGCTACGGAAAGCATGGAGACATACCTTAGATTCCCAGTGTTTCCACACCACCAGAGCCCAAAAGCAATTGGGGTGGTAACTGGGATCGGTGCGTCGGATATTTATATCCCGCCTCCTCGCCAAGAGCCATGGGGCGGTTGTCATGCAATTTTGAGTTGCGACACTTGGAACCTAGACTGGGCCTTTTTAGAAGCTAAAAAGGCCCAGTTTTTCACGATCCAGTAAAAACAAGCAAACAGGCACACACACTTGTAAAATTCTATCGAAGAATTCAATTTGAAAGCACATTTTTCCAACTAGCTAGCCTAAAGGCAGATAACGCACACAAAACAAGTACTTAAAAATCACTTAATCATCACGTAACGTGGGAGCTCCTAGCCCCACATCAAATGTCGCGCGTCCCTATACCAACTCACCTGCCCTTCAAGATATCACTATGATTCAAGGTGCGCAGGTTGATCCAGCTTTCCGATCTTACTAAAAGGTTGTGAGCGCACCTGGCGGGAATGATGTCCGCTCATTCCGTGTGTGACCAACTGCTTCCAACCATTTTCGAAAACGTGCTCATGGACTTCATCTGCGAACACTGTAAGTGAATTACGAAAGGAAAATAGGTGCGCAGGCAGGATCTACTCTCAAAATCTCGCACGAAAATTATGGGGTAAATCATAGTTTTGGGCAAGCGACAAAGTGCGTGGGTGTGTGGGTTACGTAAACACCAAACGCATCTTGCTTGCGGCGACCACGCTATGACCAACCACCTGCGGAAAATATACGGTACGCGAAAATATCAGAAACTATTTTATACTAGCAACACAATACAATCAAATTATCTAGGCTGATCTAATCAGAGTTTGCAGTATGGTTTTCGGCTCACGTGCTTTCAAAATTCGGAGACGCACGTAAGACTAAATGGGAAGTCAAGAGCTCACGATACTGTGTCCATGCGCCATGGCGCGCCAGTGACATTTCTGCTGACATCTGATGTCATTGACATTTCTGATGTCATCGATTACTGGAACGCGAAGAAACGGTGCAGTGCGTTCGGGATTTCCGATGACGGTTTACGATCCAAAGCGAAACGAGAACGCGGATCGCGGATCATCACCATCGTTATGAGCACGCTCTCAGGCGATGCATGAACGGGGATCGTGACGTGTCGTCTTTGTTACACGAGCGCTCCGCAACGGGGGGGAACGGGGAACAGTCGATTACGCATTCAGAACTGAACGCCGAATTCCAGATGTACGGGTCCATTGCCAACGCCCTGCTCACAGAAATAGACCTCCGAAGAAACCAATGCATTGGACTCAGCACCACCAACTGTTGTGTCCTCTGAGACAACAATGACACTCAAAACAACTGGGTCGCAAACCGCAGAGGGCTGAGTCAAAATCTGCGGAGCACTCCGAAAATGATCAAGCGCTCTTGCCTGGGCTCGGCATAAAGAAACGAGCTGGACGCGTTTCAGGTGGTTCATGGGGAAACAGAAACTGTGACACCGCTAGACCAGAAGCCCGAAAAAGGTGAGCCAGGCCGGGATCGAGCCCGTGACCTCTCGCATACCGGACGAGCGCTCTGCCGTTGAGCTACTCTGGCTTTTGATGGCGATTCTGGTGCGGTACAGAGTACTGATTCCCCACAGTGCCACGTAGGCGGCGAAGAGTGACACACGAAGGGGAACGCTCTGTTTTCCCCCCAATCTGCCGTTGTCGGTACCCCGCTGGACCCGCGGGGCACGCGGCTGGTTCCGCCGCGACTGTTGGGGGAAATAATTGCGTTCCCCATGAGTGGTCCACCTTCTCCAATCTCTCGTCGCACGATAACAAAAGAGCAAGAAGCTCTCCATCGGACAAAATATTCTCGAGAGCCATCGTGGAAAAAGAAAGCGAACGCGAACAAAAGAAATGCCGATACCACTCTGCCGTAAATTCCCGAAACTGCCGGATAGTCCAAGCGAAAACGAGAATCTGACTCCGTAAGCCGCGATAAAGACGGCTAAGCTCAAAATAAGGATAGAGCGAGTACGAAATAAAATTCACGCCAAAAATTCACAATACGCAAGCGTAAAGTGGTCCCATAACCTGTTGGTATCAACGAGCCAATATATTAGAGGGGAAGCCAACGAGCCAACGAGCCAATATATGCATTCCAACCGGGCCTACCGCCCAAATATGATTGGGACATATGTATAGGTTCAATTTGATGGTATCCGCGCAGGTGTAGTGTTGATATATGATTGGTAAAAAATTATTGAAGATGAGTCACTAATTTGCCACATTTTGAATGTTCCAAAAAATCCGTTTTGAAAAATTTGAGTGTAGAGGTTTGAAATGCGTTCGTCATGGATATATGGGATGGATATATGCCAAACCAGCGTTCAAATAAATTAATATGGGACCTATATATACCACCTTTTATTGGTTAGACACCACAAATCACGGGAGATGGCCAATTAAATTATCGGAACAATGGTCCTCGTGGTAGGACCAAATCGTCGATTTGGTCCTACCACAAGGACTGCGAGGCAGTTGCCAAGACGGGACTTGAACCTGCGCGCTCAAGGTCCAAGTCCAACACATCGCGCCCTACGCCGTAGCATCAGATCTGATGACATAGCGCTACGGCGTAGGGCACTATGTGTTGGACTTGCACACGTTGTTCGCGCAGGTTTAAGCCCCGTACGGCGTATTAAGAGTGTAATGAAAAGCGCGACGGATTCCTTTTCGATTCCTCAGATGCGAATTATATTTTTCATTGTTTACAAATTCCGAACAGCCGTTCGATTAACCCCTAAACGGCGGACGGAATCACGTATTATTCCAAGGGGAAATGATAGGGTTTCGGGTTTGGGTATGTACCGAACGTTATACAAATCGCATTGGGACATTCTTTAGCATTCCGGAAACTAGACTCGAAGCACCTTTCAGTGATTTATCGTTTGATGGGATCCGCATGCTGATTGGCGAGCTACACTTCTCGCAAGATGGACAATTCACTTAATTTTCGCTCCGCGAAACATAAATATTTTAAGAATGCTTCAATCATATCCATATATGATACCTCACAAGTGCACCATCATCCAAAAAATGTCACTTCTATTGTTGGGGAAGGGTCTACAATCGCTTGACCCCTACCATTGAAGCATATGACCTCCATTGATCCGCGAATACCACATGCCTAACAGGCGTTTTTCCGAGATATTTGGGCTTTTAGATAGGGTTCGGTTTTCATATGCTACTCACAATGCACTAAAGATATGCACATGAAAATTTACAGTCCTATTCCATGATTGCCAAGGAGGATACTTGCCAACTCACAAGGCATATCATACACTATAGACGTGTGGATGCTACAAATTTGTTGACCTGCCAATAAAACATACTAGTTTACAAAAGATCAGTCTATATGCGAGTTATGTATGCACCTCACTGCCTGCCATATTGAAAAAAGAAGGGCTGCACTGATATGAGGAAAAGCTGTGCAAGATATATATATACTGCCTCAAAAAAGCCGGAGCACAAATGAATACGAATGCTAAGTACTGTGCGCGCTCTGCGCAATCCAAAGATCACGAGCCACCAGTGCAAAGTTGCACTATGTACCACTGTATCCCAAACACACGACAAAACTTACACGTCCTTGTGCCACTTTTTCCAGCACTCAGCGTCACACAAAGGCACGCCGCATTCCATACACCCACGATGCATTGGGTGAGTGGTTTTCCGTTTTTTAGGTTTCTCCCTGCAACATTGGGCACACCGACTCTTTGGTAGTGCTGTCGTTGGTGGGTGGTTTTGCGCGAGGACCTGTCCAGACCGTCGGGTCCTTTTGTTTGCAATACGCTCAACATTTCGGATTGTGCCCGTGCGTGCCTTGATCCCTCTGCACAAAGCACGTAAGTCATCTTGAAAGCTACGCCGCTTGTAAGCCGTTGGAAACAACAATTTCGAAACTTGGTGGCACACCGTTATCGCAGTTTCAAAACACCATATATAGTTCACTAAATAGGGGCGACGAAAACGATATTCAATCCGGACGAAAGATTCCAACATGTCAGCGAAGTCCACCCAGATCATACCAGCATCGTAGTCAAGTTTCAACTGTGGCAAAAAAATATCTTGATAGGTTCTTGTGTCCGAGTCCCACCGTTCCTTAGTCTCCCCTGGGTTTTCGTGCGGTGATCCATGCAGAGAAGAAAGAAAACGCAAGACTTTGTTGTCCCCATATTCCATGTAAAGAAATGACGTCTCTTCATGTTTACTTGTGGCCCAACGGTATTCACCTGCGTGCACAGCGAAACCACGAATGTCAATCGCGCGCAGCGAACCACAACGAGCGAAAAACACCCACTTACGCATAGGCACGCACCTCTCTGGCAGCTTGCTTCCCACGTGAGCTTTGGCAGGATATCATTCGCTCTGTGCGTGCCAGTGGCCAACGCACCAAACATGGTGCGTAGGAGGTAAAAAAGAAAAATGGATGAAAACAAATTGTCCATAAAAATATGCTGTCCCTGACTTTCCCCAAAAGCCCGCTTGAAAAGCCGAAGTATCCTACTAATAGTTTTGCCATATGCACACTCAGCTGGCGTGTTGTACTTTCGCTCGTTGTATTCATTTGAGCGTTGCCCGGTATAAAACTCCCAAGCGAAGGGGATGCCATACGCTGCAAACATGAAACACATACTCATTCGTTTATTCGGTTTCATTGGGTTGTAATGCACTGTGATCCCCTCGCCTCCTTTACCAGTCCACGGCTTACCACCCTCGTCATATGAAGCTACTTTGGGTGGGACCAAAATCGAGTGAATGCCATCATATAAAGTGTCTTGAAACAATCCAAATTTCAAATAGGGGTCGTATTCGACACGCCCCTCCTTCTGTGCCTTCAGATCATCAACGTCGTAGGGACACATAAAACGGTTTGGAAGAGTCAGGCGGAATGTGAAAGGATTCAGGACTTTTCGTGTGTTTGAAGGGAATATCGGGATACGGGGCGCGCTTGTTCTCCCTAAAGCTCTCGGCGATAGCGGTTGTGATGCGTGCCTTGCGCTCCTCGTGCTCTAGCCTATGTGCTTTCTCAGCGGGAGTCTCTGTTTTCTTAGACTTGCGTCGAGTGGGAACAACTTTCACTGAAGCGGAGGTGTTGGCTTCCGTGTCGGACTGGTCAGACTCGCTTGGGTCAGACTCGTCACTAAGGTCTTCCGACTCTGCAGGCGCTGATTCTTGCGCACCAACTGGAAGTACCCAACGCTCGACTGTCGTGACTGGGAACCAACAATTCTGACCGTCGTCATATCGGACAGTCACACATTCAACTGGCGGGTCACCCCTAGGCTTATCACGCTTGACAACGGTGCCATAATACACCTTATGTTTCACCGCAAGACCAAAGACTTCACCAGGGGTCTTCACGCGACGCTTTATGACGCCTAGTGCACTTGAAGCTAAATCTGGTGGCGCCATAACTGAAAAAAACAACAGGTTAACAACAGGTTTTGAAGACCAACTGCTTTTGTTTTTGGAGCCAAAATGAACTGGATATTGACCATCTTAGGCCGTATAAAGTCGTACACTCTTAGAAGACAGTATGGAGAAAGTGTCCACAAAGTGGCGTGTCATTTGATGAAGTATATCGCACGGTATACGTTGCGCTAGCCAATGCAATAGGGTTGTTGTCCGTCCGATCTGTTCCGATATCGGAACAAACCGCCGTTTAGGGGTTAAATCAGAAGGACATCTAAACCGTTATCGAAATCGCACCGGTATCTTTCTGAAATCTGTCCGCTTCCGTTCGCGCTTCTTAAGCGCTTTACACTGTGAAAACCTAGTGCAACAGGGTAGATTAATGAAGAGATTGATAACTCTTCGCGATATATTAGAAGCGAATGATGTTTATTATAAGCTATTATGAACGCTAGGAAGCATCCCCGCACAGATTCGGTGACGGGAAGCAGATCCCGGATTCCCCGCTTCACTTCGCGTGGCGGAAGCGGGAACCGGCATCCGCAAAACGGCATTCCCTTCGGTATCCTGCCGAAGGGAACGCTAAGAAATAGTAATAACAACGACTGAAACATATTTTCAACGCTGTATGTGTGCATCTGTGTTTCATTTGGTCATTTGGTTCACGCGCTTCGAGCCCCGCGGCACATCCGGGATGGCGCGTGTAAGTTACTAAATACGCAAACCAACGCAGCAAGTACGTCCATATGGGCTGTTGAACAAACGTTACTTGAGGCGTTGCGAGAAACCGATGGGAACAGCTGCATTCGTACATCTCTAGAGATGATGTAAAGAAGTAGCATGCCAAATCTTTGCGAGAAATTGGATTCACGCAAATCCCCAAGGTACGATTGTGAGGACCTAAGCCCTCGACTACCTCAAACCTTCAGAATGCCCTTTCGACAAAAAATGGTATGCTTTTTCTGCACCTGCACGTTCCGGGGCGGCTACATATAAACAATCCCAATATTAACGCTATAAGTATTTAATCTTGGAATTTATCTCCATCGCGTTTTAAAATATGGTCTTAATACGCGGTACCCCGTCTGGATCTCGTCGGGAGGTTGTTGCCCGATATAATTATGTTGTCTGATCAGCAATATAATTATACTGGAAGCATTTCGGTGTTTCCATCACAGTCGATAGGCATCGATTGCCCCCCTAAATGGCCTACCTATATGGACCCCCACAACGTTTTGCCATTTTCGACGAATATTGGCTGAAATTAATTCCGAATTTTCAGAATTAAAAATACGCCGGGCACTTTTGGAAATATTCGGGGGTCACCTTCTCGCGCGATCTTCGGGCGCCCCACTTCATCAATGAAGGGTCCATGAGGTGGGCGAAAGGAGAAGTGGTCACTGGGTCGGTCGGCGGGTTGCAGGTGACACCACTCGATAGTGGCACTAGTCTACTTGACTACTTGAGCTGCTTGAGACCTTGAGCCCTTGAAGAATCCCTACCCGCAGAACCTCTAAACTTATTGAACTCGGTGCAACCATGCCTCATGGGCTAAGCCGGCGTAAACCCGTAACCGGTTTTAACCGCGACGATCAAAAAAGGTTTTAACCGGGGTGATGTGAAAGCAAATATTATTATATATATGCTTGCACTGGAAAATGATAAGCCCCCCATACACTATCGTCACTCTCCCATAGGTTTACAGTGTCTGCATACTTAAGCCGGAAGCCAGTTTCGACATACTCGTTGAATACAGTGCCTTTGAAAGCGGTGGGTTGATAGTGGGGGGGCCTTTTTTTCAAGCAGAACACGCCGTGAGTGTCTATTACAACGGCGTCCGCCATAATCACAAGCGAGACAAACCTTCTTAACCCCTAAGCTGCGAAGGGAATTTTTGGTCTTTGAAAATTGCACGTTTCTCGCGATAACTACGTGTATTCTTGCCTGAATGCATTTTTGAAAATAGTGTCGGAAAGGTACGTTCAAGGCGGGTTGCATGATGGCGTTCAAATTGGATGACACGGAGTATCAACGACGTGAATTTCAACGAAACTGTTAATGGACTCACGTGTTATTTTGATAGTTGAAGCCCTAATTATGACCCTAGACCTCAAGTAACACGCTCACCAAGTACTATGCATGTTGTTGAAACTACTTGTTACCGTTAGGGTGATGTAACACTATTTTATGACTGCCCTACGCGTGACGCGTTCTTTTGTAGTTGAAATCAAGTACGTCTCGGCAAATACTTCGAGCATTGAAATAATTTAGCTGCGCTCGAGTACATGGTTGCATGCGGCTGATTGAGAGCTTTTCAGAACTGTCTTCAAAAGCGAATTTGACAAATTTCCCGCTGAGAAAATCAAGTTTTAGTGTTTGTTGCGATATCGCAACACATAGCAGCTTAGGGGCTTCCTCATGATGGCAAGCGGGAACGAGAGCGTTTGACCTGTGTGCATATTATTTGAACACGAGTCGTGAAAAGGACCACCGGTCATAGCCGGATGACATCAAGAAAACTTATTCTAAATTCAACATGAAAACGGGTTATTCTAAAATCATGAAAACTTATTCTGAATTAATTATTTTTCCAAACATAATATCGATGCGAAATGTATTTGTAACATGACACACCGATATTTCCATATTTTTACCGGTACGTTGCCGGTCAGTATGATGGATCGCCGGCATTTAACCGGATATGCTGGTTATTTCTGGCATGTCCAGTTATGGCTCCGTGGCTTCCGGTTAAGCATGCCCATGTGCTGGCGAATAAAACACCATTCAATTGACACAAAATACTATATCGCTATACCACACCTACAACGATGAGAATGTGCATATGAGTGAAAATATTTGCCAGATCTTGTTAACTAGCTTAACAGTATATGATGTTCGACATTTAAGTGTTAAGTATGCTAACCCGTAACCGGTTTTAACCGCGGCGGCAAAAAAAGGTTTAAACTGGGGTTTTAACTTGCAACCGTAGGAGTGGCTGGGGTAGTCGCATGTCTGGCTGCGGCATCGTCGAAAATGGTAACTATGGAGCGGCGTGCGGCCGCAGTGTGAGATCTCGTAGAAGTGCCCATGATGAAATGACTACAGAGATAGGGGGAGGGGAATAATGCGAGGCGAGGCTAACGGTCTGGGCGACGGCTTGCGAGTTGCGGCGGGTCGTCGAGGATAAATCGGGGAAACAGCAAATAATACGCGGTCGTGTGGGACGAAAGGACGTGATCAATGTCGGACGGTGTACTAGCGACCAGAAACAACAAAATCCAGCCCAACGATACTGCACGGAAAATAAGCTGCCGTACGCGCTACCCAATCATGTCCAATCAACCGCGCGTCCGTAACTGAGCCATACCGCCCATACCGAAAACCTCTCTAACGCGGGTCCTCACCCCATCTCAAGCGTCGGTGTTTAGCCAATCATGGCCAACGTCGCAGTGTAAAATTAAGAGTGCGTGGGACCAAACCTGCTGAATATATCAGCTGGACTGTATATTCGGTGAGACAGATAATCAGAATAGATAACCGGTGAGAATACTCAGTCTTCCCGTTATATGTTCGGGGTCTAGGGTTCCGGGACCGGTGACAGTCATACACCCTAACTATAGGAATGACAGTCGGGGCGTCACTTCCAGCATAACTGCAGGTGTGTTGCTCCGGGTTTATGCCGGCTTAGATGATAGCCGTGGTCCCACCCAAAAACCGCGCGATATGCAATAGTTGAAAATTGGCCGTTATCACTCTCATCATACCTGAGTCGTGGATGTAGTCACATATACAACACACATATATTACATGAGTATGCGCGATGCCTATTACTCGCAAATATGCCAGACATGCCGGGCATACCTTCGGAGTATGTTAAATTCAGCAGGTATGCTGGATCCACAAATATGCAACATACTTACACGATATGTAATATACTTACGGGACCAACAACCATAATGCGCATACCTACGAATGAGTTTGTTTGTTTGCTGTGCCTTTGACATTTGAATTGTGAATTGCGAACCTTACGATTAAGTTTCTGGTACCTCTTTATACATAAATACGGGGAGTGCCTATTCGCCCCGCAGATTTGCTGTCTGTACCTTTCGGCAGGAGTTTTACACCATCAGTCTGCACCCGTAATTATGCGGGTGCTGCAACCATAATGCGCATATACCCATCTCAAAGCCGCAAATCTGCGTAGGTTACGCGGACGCAAAAACCCCGGATGTAGTTTGCTGTTGTGCCACCGCGGCGCCACTCACCGACCAAACTTTCGGTGGTGTTCGGACGGACCACCATACCATGTACATGCCACCGGTCGGTGGTGCTTTTCAGTTTGCATCAGTCGACAGCCGCGGGACTCTTCTTTGACAACACGCCCGACCACAATCGACGCTTCTGATATCACAGACTTCTCGATTTCTTCTACGAATGATGCTTTCACCGACTCCGGTCACGGTTATGGAGGATGTGTTACTTGCATAAAAATACGTCTAACAAAATTATTAGTGTGTGACCGAATCGGCTAGGTCCGGCCGTTTCAGGGAAAAAGTGATATAGATATATATGTGATATATCACTGATTTCGCAGGAATACCAGAAAAGAGAACGAAACAGGTGGCGGCACAATCGGTCTAAGCTGCATAAGATAAAATGATTGAGTGTTTTATCGGTGCGAGTCGGGCGATCGGTACCTGGACGAATGACAGATGGCAACTGCAGGTCAATCAAGGCGAGGGGTGAAACAAGGAGAGACCAGACCCCCCCATACAGTGGGGGGAAAGTCTGTTCTCCCATGACCGTTCCGACCGACCGTAGACAGTACGAGTGCAGGCTAAGGTGTGAGGTTTTGGCAAATTTGACCTCTCGGGCATTTTCTCAGTTATCAATCATCTTTGTCTCGAGTTATACCCGCACCGTGACTTTTGTGCTCACCTATATAGCCGTTGGGTATATACTGCTAGGTCGTGGACCCAATCCATCATGCATTTCCCCAATGATTATGGCCAGGGTTGGCTAAGCCTTCGAATAACTACGATTTTCCTATAAAAGAAATACGAACAATTGTAAATTTCACGATATCGAATGGGTAACGCGATAGATCCGATACGGCTAGGATATCGAGTTTGAGCCTTGTTCTTTTGGCGGATGAGCTGCTACCTAGCTCTTTATTCATATACTTCGTATCATATTATCTTCCGCTAGGCGAAGTATCCAATTAAACTTCGTCTTATTTTAGATTGATAGCCGCATCTACCTTTGAAAACAACTTACAACGTAAAGTTGAATTACATGTTGCAGACACAGAATATCCCATTTCTAAAAGGCGTTCTTAGATAGCTCTAGCTACCTCCAACAGGCGAGTGATTATCAACATGTACGGTACTTGCGAGCTTGCCATAAATCAATAAGATATGTACGGCCCACAACTTCGATATCGAATGGCGAGTCTGTGAATGAAGGTACAGTTCAAATTGAATAAAACCTTTAGGAATCCGATTGTCGTGAATATATTCGGTAAATTTACAATTATAATACAAAGACAGAATTTCGATTTCATCGAGTTAAAAACTCACAAACGCCGGGCGACATAAGACGCCGGGCGACGTATGTCGTCAATTAGGAGATTACTGCTAAGGAGCCGATGCAACTGCCTGACGTTCCCGCAGGTGGCAAGGGTGGAAGGTTCAAGGGGGTGGTGCAACTGCAACTGTTTGATTTCTTGGAAGCATTCCCAACACATAGTATGCTATGTATGTGGAACGCCTTCTTGTGAGTCAAGGGACTGGTCAAAGTTGCCGAGCGTTTTGACATAGCAATGATGTGTTATTTACTTCCAATCATAGGTACCTTGCTTGACCTACCTCTTCGCCTGTGCGGAGCTCTATCCTCTTGATCGTATGGCGTGCTGTAATAAGTAGTAGGAGGACAGTCAAGTGCAAGGACAGCATCTTCTGGAGCCTTCTGAAAGACGCTATACCAAAACGTATCTGCGTTCGTCTTACCATCTGCATAGCTCCCTTTGCGGTACCTCTTCAACATAGTGATTTCCAAGATTCCATCCTCTGCAAAAATCAGATCAATCCGGAGATGCCGCACAATCAGCCTGACTAGACAGTACCAAGAGCACCACGGCGATCCAACGTTCAACACCATGCTACAAGTTTTAACGATAAGGATTTAGCACAGGATTTGTGTTTGGCAACCCGTTCCAAGACCCCGCAAGAACATGAAGTTAAGAGTTCACATACATGATGCAGCCGTGGTGTTTGAGACGCAGGTTAACGTGTGCAACGTCATTGTGCAACGTCAAATTTGGAAAGTTTTCGAAAAGTGCCCAGAGACGTGAGATAGGGTTTTCCATGGGTGTGCCAAGGCATATCATTCACATGGAATAAATCTTAAGCTGGGAGGCTTGGACGTACGGATTAGCCAGGTGCTTTCATCCTGTTTGATTGGTAGAAACAGATCTCCTTTGACATAGTCGTCACCGCTCAGGTTGATTCGCAAGTGTGTTGACTGCAGTTCCACGGAGACGTGTTTTCCAGTCGCTCCCTCCGGCAGGCGGACGAACATCTGACACACCAGTTTAATTTCCCTAAGCTTTTCATTGGCTTGCAACGCGTGTCTCCTTCTTGAACAAAGGCAGTATTAGTAACTGCTTAGGCATGGTCAACTTGTAAGGCACGTCCCAACAAGTGGCAACGCCACCGTGAATATCAGTCACCGATAAGACGAATAAAAGGACCTAAACAACTGATATGGCTTGATATGGCTGACGAGCTCGAATACCGCTTGCTATTGAGCACACTTACCGAGTGCAATCATGAAAACAGGGTTCCTGAGTCTTCACAGAACCCCTAGTAACGACGAATACTGGTGGAGGGAAACAGCTTGGTAGAGCATTGCGGGGCTGTGAGACGGTACTGCCCGCACACACAGAGAAAAAAGTAAAAGGGCGGGTGACAGCATGGCCCGCAGGTATATATTGCTGAGGTATATATTGCTGCCGTACTTTTGAGCCAGAACGCGTATAACGTACCAAGACCAGGGCTACCTGGAGCAAATCTCTTCTGGATAACACACACACACACGCACAAACAATAGTACACGCACATACCTCCACATATGATTGGTTTTGTCTCCATTTGTATCTCTCACATTCCATACCCAGATTCGTCGGCACGTGGAGGCCTAGCCAAAGTTGTTCTGCAAAAACAAAACCCGCACAAAAAACTCATTGATTGCCAAAGCACCATGACTTGGGAACCGAAGATAAGGGCACTTCAATGTTGTCTATCCGAACTGAAATCGGAGTACATAGGTTTTCTCCCATAATCTAGGTGTTCTCCTCAGCACTCATACGCGAAAAGCATTCAGGTCCAGAAAAACTTGAAGAAGCAAAGGGGGTTTTTCGTGTAATCTTTGATAGGTACAGCCGTCAAGTACCCTTTTGGGAAGTGCTCCTTTGCTCTAGAAGGGACTTCTCCTCCGCTTCGTTCATCTTCTTGAGATCCTCTGGTGAATAACTAGGGGGGAGCGGATTGGGATTCGCTTTGCCGTACATATCATCCATAGTCGCAACCTTACGCTCGATCCGGTCCACTTCGTCTGAAAAGTGAGCGCATGAGATATCTTCGTCAGCAAGTAGTACGTGAAATCTCACCCTCCCAGAATATGGCCAGTTGTTGCCCAAAAAGCAAAATTAAGCGCTTGCACTGTCTATCTGGTTCCAAAGGTAATATTACCGTCCTTGAGCACTGCAACCTTGCCGTGCTTCCTCATCCAATTTGCAAATTTCGGTTCGCTCTTTTCAATCATATCTGCGAAGTCGTTTTTCTTGCACCACTCCTTGTGAAATGGCCAATACGCCTGCACACGGGTGAGGCATGAGTATGATACATTTTCGCGGAAAACTAGCGGTCTGGTCTTACTTATACCTTTTGACACTTCACAGAGCAGAACCAGGCGCTATGACATCGGCTGCAACGTCCAAGATTCTCGGTCGATCCACAATTGGCTGCGCTCACATAGCCAAATTCGGTGAGGTTCAAAACTTGCCACTAAATCAACATCTTATGACAGCTGGCACTTACCACACTCCTTAATGTTTGGATCTTCATCTTCAAAGTGCGATGCCATACCAACAGTTTACTCAAGTATGTAAACGAAAGCGACTTTGACACCTGCAGCCGTCTCAAACGTTTACAGTAGTGCAAGAGACTGCAGCTCTTCGGCCACAAGCACACGGATCAGCGTGTTCTTGGGAGCTACAGCTTTTTAGTGACGTGATAATCCCCCCATGTATTTGCTCCCGTATTCCTTCTAGCCAAGAGGAAGAGCGGTGGCAGCGCAGGCGAGGGAAGGAGCTCGCTCTGAAAACATTTAACATCGAAAATGAGCGTTATCCGTTTTGTGACACCCCTTCCGCCCTTGCCTTCTTCCTTGACCTTCGCTTGACAAGAGGTAGTTGTCAGGCACTGCCTGTCTTGACAATGCGCACGTTGGCGAACTTGTTCGCCGACGTGTCATTGTCAAGACAGGCAGTGCCTGACAACTAACTTGTCTTGCGTTGATCCCCTACTAACCCAAAGATCGAAGGTGACCAAGGTGTCCACGAGCGCCGCTTGACAATGTTGAGCAGCGCTTGACAATGTTTGTGAGAGACGTTGCCCTTTATCGTCGTCCATTTAGTCAAATTAATTTTGAACTCTACCGTCGATCCCCAGCCTGTTTTCCGCTTCTCGACTGCACTCGATCTGCGGAAGGTATAAATCGTTTGCGCAAGATGTACCTACAATATAATCAAGTATTTCACGTTTCCCCATCCAAGGTACAAATTATACAGTTTTCCCACCACTTAATTTTTACTCAGATTATTTCACTATACAGTCCTCCCACCACTGTATTTATACTCGATACTGAATTTCACTATACAGTAGCATACTGAATTTCACTATACAGTAGCATACTGAATTTCACTATAGGAATTACAGGAATTTCAGAACTTGTATGCTACTGAATTTCACTATACAGTCTTCCCACCATTGAATTTATACCAAGATTATTTCACTTTTTCCCACCACCGATTTCATATGTAAGTTTCCATTTTAAGTTTTGAAGGTGATGGCCGATCGAACGTGATGACCGATTTTGAAAGAGCTGGCAGAGGATTTCGCGTCGCGCCATTGGTGTGTATAATTTCTGTTGCAGCCCACATCCACATCGGCGTCTTTGATGACAGTCTGTCACCAACTTTCATTTTATATGTGAGCTTTGCGGCATTGCGGACTTCGCAATCTAAATATAGCATAGTGTGACAGGCTGACGACGTTTAGCGCCCGCAGAAGGATATGTATGTATGTATGTATAATTTCTGTTGCAGCCCATACAGGCGTTTTTCATGATGGTGTCACCAACTTTCATTCTGGGAGCTTTGCGGGCTTCGCAATGTAAATGGAATGCTAAAAGAATAGTGTGACTGACGCTGATCCCGCTTCCCACAGATTTTATAATTCCTGTTTTAGCTCATACAGGCGTCTTTGATGACAGTGTCACTAACATTCATTCTGGGAGCTTTGCGGGCTTCACAATAATAGCATAGTGTGACAGACGCCGTCTTGCGTCACGCCGAAGATTCCATATATAGGTGTACGATTCCTGTTGCAGCGAAGTTGTGAATTGCCTTTTTGTTTTATTAATCCTGAAGGCATTAACCTGTATTTTAATATTTCATATATGATGTTACATAATATCACGTCATCATATTTCATTACGTAAAATCACGTCATCATCGAAATTCGATGCGCGCGCATATTCGACCATCCATTATTCAATGATCCCCACCTGTGTTATAAAGGTTTTGCTAATTTTCGGTGTTCATCATCAAAAGCCCGCGCGGGCGAGTGGATTAAGCGGGGGTGGCGGTGGGCGGTTGGTGTGGTGTGAGGCAGGTACCTGGATCGAAGCCACAAGTGGAGCGCGATGGAGCAATGGTGGCGAAGCGGTACAGGCGCCTCGGTGGCGTCCCCGGAGAGCCGGGGGGGTCGCCGGGGCGCAGGCGAGGCAGGGGAGCTGATCTGGGACACGTCATTAGCATTTATGCTCCCAGGATATTTTTCATATAAATATTTTAAAATATTTCTGAATATTTCTGAATATTTTTATATTTTTATATTTTACTTTTTCATGTATAAATTTAAATAAGCGGCGTCTTGACAAGAACCCTTGTCCGCAGACGTGTCATCCGATGTGGACCAACCACAGTACTCCATTTTTAGCAACGCAAGACAAGATCACGATGGTAACCACCGTTTTCAAGGGGGTGACACATCAGTGACACTTGTAATCGATGCTACCAAATCGTTCATCCAAAAAAAAGTTCTTATTTTCGGTGACCCTTATTTTCCACCGTGGAGCACCCGTCACAGGCCGTAGCTCTCGTGTGGTCTGTGGTGGTGATGTCATGCGATCGGATGAGAATCGAACAACAAACCCGAAAAGAACGAACAAAACCGAAACGAATGCCAAAACGTCCCCAATCCGACCCATCGCATGCCAATAATGGGTATAATCAGTTTGCCCGGAGTAGAACCTCTGTAGGTTTCATACGTCTTTACGAGCGATTGTGATACTGATACACCCACTGTCCACGCTATTCACGGAAAAGTGACCGGTCTGAGTAGCTGGACTGGAATGCAGGTGACCCTGCACATGTTAACAGTGGATCAGGTACACGGTAACTCGCACAAGCTGTCTGCTATACTTTTTTGCATCTGAACGATTTCTAGGTGCTAGCAAGGAAAGTCATGTGGCGCGATGTTGTTTTGCCGACCGTCTGCAACAGATCGGCGCTTCAACCAACGTCGACGATTCCGGAATACGTGCGCATGGACGCGCAGGTTGACCGATACCCGACCGCTTCAGGTAAATTTCTAGCGTCAGACAATCCAAGTATTTGCTATACTATACACCTTCAGGTTGTCCACCCACAGAAAGCGCCCGACACGAGAAAGGATATCGCTTATGCTCTGCCAAGCTGCTGAAATCTCCGAAAGTTTTTCTCGACTGCAACTGATTGCTTGGCAAGGAGGATCTAAGCCTGCTGTCTTGCACTTCGTACATTTACGCACTTGGTCGCAGAGAGCAGCAACTGCGCATTTCGGCTTCTTCGTTTTGCATCGGTTGGTTCTTTTGTTCTTGTGCGCGTGCGAGGAAACCGAAGGTCTCACACGCGCAAGCGCGCCTCCTCGTCAAACTGAACCCAACGTCACCGAGGCTTTCCGCTGCACCCGGTTCAGAGCTCATGAAAGGTGCCCTCTATTTGGTTTACTTTTCAGGCGTAGCCTCCGAAGACGCGAGCAGCCTTCGTAAAACACCCGAGGGGGTTTGACCCTCCACGATCCCGCCCTCATGCTCAAGTGCGATAAAAACGTTTGCATTCTTGACGGCCTGTGAGCTGAGTTTGACGCTTTGATTAGCCCTTTGCTGTGCGCGTGCTTCGAAGGTGCGCACGTTTATATAAAGAATTTATATGTTTTACTTGTGCGCGCCTAGTATTGAACAGCTCTCAGTGAACGCCGGCGCCGGATGACCCATCCGCCTGAGGTTGTGGCGCGCGACGAACTTCCCTTGCGCGCCCTCTCTTCATCCGTCACCGACATGTCGGAGCCCCCTCGCGTACAGGCCTCTTCACTATCAACCCCTACCTCTCAATCGTCGTCTTCATCTGTCTCCAAAGTCTCAGACCGCTCCTTCCCCCTCGTCTCCGACGCCAGCACACCCAGCCAAGCCCCTCCGCAACCAGCGACCCTGGCCTCTGGTGCCACACAGGACGCGCTCACGGGCGACGTAGGGGAACGCCGCACCGCGAGCAGCACTCACAAAAGCCACGCGTCCGAACTGCGCACTTGCGCGGCAATGGCAGCGCAGGCCTCTTACAGCTACAGTTCCCAGCAAGATAGCACGCCGTCCTGGAGGAAGAAACTTGAAGCCTGGTGATCACTATGCCCCTCCTGCCCAATGGTCCAACGCCCCCTTTGCCCCTCCCAGTGTTCCCTTTCTACCTGCCCCTCTTGCCCGCTCTCCCCAGTGGTTCCTCGCTACGCCCGATCTCTTGTGTTCGCCTCTGTCCTTGTTCTGGCTGCATCCACCTCTTGCGTTCACCGCGGACATGTACAGCTCGGCATACCACAGTAGGTTTGGTCATCTCTCCCCAGAAATTCTTGACTTGAGGGCTGCTCACGGCAGCGTACAAAAGTGTTCCGAACGCTTTTCCTGTCCCTCGGAGTCATTCCAACATTTAAAAGAGCCTACTTGAAGCAGAATCCCTGTTTCTGGAATATTCCCTCCCGTTGGGAGCGCGTCTCCTCGGAGCACAACCCTGTTTCTGGAATATTCCCTCCCGTGAGTACTCGGCGAACGCGACGAAGTTTCATCATCAGTGCCGTACAGCTTTCACGCTCAGAACAAACGGGACTCTCTGAGGCTCCTGCCGGCCGTGCAGTGACAGGTGACTAGCGTACTAGCAACAGGCTCGGTGTGACACCGTCTGTGGCTGAGGGTGCACGGCTGGGGTGGAACCGAGAGCAGGGCCAGCCGTCCATCTCCACGTAACGGTGCCTATTCTTCGGCCGGCAGGCCGCGCGTCGGATCGGCGGCCAGCCACTTGATTCACCCTTTCAATTCTGCGATAGGAGCGGCGGCGGAGCCACTTTATGCGCAAGAAGCCGGAGCAAAGTGGGCCTTTAAACCCGTCTCTTCATCACGGCCAAATGACTCACTTACCTCTCCCTTGGTGACCTACCAGACGCCCTCGCTCGCCCTGCGCACGCTGTCTCCGGCGCGGGAGCGGTCGCTCTCGCCCCATGGGCACCGCTCCTTCCCCTCTCCTGGTAAGTCCATCATGCGCCAGCCGCAACTGATTGCCCACGTGTTCTGGGCGCAGCTTCCTTGCTGTACAGTTCCTGTGGTTATGCCGAGTTTGAGGGTCCAAGTGAGATGTGCGGGGTATGCACAAGGCGTACGGCTCGTGATAAGGGCGTACGGGTGTACGGAACGACACGGACTGGGGCCGGGGATCCGGGGGCCGCATCGGAAGCCTTCCTCGACCAGAGTGTGGTTCGAGGGTGCCTTCTCAGCAGAATTCACGGAGTGGGAGCTGTAGACAGGCGCAAACGTCCAAAGAGGCCTCTGCAGCGACTGCGTCGTTCCTAGCACTTCCGGTTGCGTGTCTGGTCATCAACAAGGGGATGAGGCCACGGAGGAGGGTGAGAATGGGGGTGTGAGACGCGCAGGAAGTGACTGCGCGCATGAGGCCGCCACAGCCGCCAATGTGGGGCTCGGCGCCACGGACATCGCTCTGCTGCACAGCGACATTGCGCAGCAGCAAGACCCTCACTTCCGCCTTGAGCATCGGGCTCATGGCCCATCGCCAACGCGTCACAGATCCCCGTCGGCCTACAGACGCGTTGGGGCCAGCCCCTTGTCTCCCGGTCTGGTCTTCCACACACGCCCAACCTCCGCACCTTGCCGCCCTTCCCAACCCTGCTGCGTGCTGCCTCACCAGCGCCGTGCAACGAGGCTCGATGCCCTCTCCCTCACAACCCTGCTGCGTGCTGCCTCACCAGCGCCGTGCAACGAGGCTCGATGACCTCTCCCTCACAACCCTGCTGCGTGCTGCCTCACCAGCGCCGTGCAACGAGGCTCGATGACCTCTCCCTCACAACGGGCGCCACTGATCATTACAACTTTGACCCTGACACTTCCACCTGAGGTTCCTTAGGTCGCGCTCTCACGGACTCCCTCCCCGCTTTGTGGCCATTACATGGCAAAGTAGGTGTGGCGTGCCTGGGGTTTCCGCGGACGAGCCCCTCGAAACCGGCGCGGGGGCTCGGCGCACCGCAGAGGCCTAAGGCGGTTCGGACTTTTGGTGGTGTGCAGACCGCCACGTCAGCACACCGATCACTTCTGCCAAGACGCTGGATGTGGTGCATGCTGACAGCCCGGCTTCCCACACATCCTCGACCATTCTCGATGGCCGCTGGCCATCTCCTGCTCTAGCCGCACCACTCCGCTCTCCACTATCGCCCGCACGCCGCTCTCCACCGGGTGAGCTTGCGGGGCCCCACTGAATATGAGAGCTCTCCACCGGGTGAGCTTGCGGGGCCCCACTGAATATGAGAGCTCTCCACCGGGGGAGCTTGCGGAGCCCCACTGAATATGAGAGCTCTCCACCGGGTGAGCTTGCGGGGGGGGCCCACTGAATATGAGAGCTCTCCACCGGGTGAGCTTGCGGAACCCCACTGAATATGAGAGCTCTCCGCAGATCCCGACGCGGCCCACCAAGCGGTTTGTGGTCATTGCCCAGTACCACGACTCACTGCTGCTGTCGGCGGCCACCATCTCGTGTGGAAGAGAGTTTTCAACAGGGGAAGGGTAGACGGGGGAGATGGGCGATGGGCGAGGGGAGTGCAGGGAGCCCCTCCATGTGGGAAGCCGCCACTGCGGCGGAAGTTGCCCTGGGCGCCACCGACATGGCGCTGCTCCACCGCTCTCCGCCTCGCCGGCATCCGGCCTACTCTTCCGGCCGCCATCAGCAGCGCTCCCCATCACCAATGCGCCTCCGCTCTCCGCCACCGCCATCGCGACACAGCTCGGGTCAAGTTTCCCCTGGTGAGGCGGCAGCAGCGCCCTCTGTCTCCCGTGACGGCGCCTGAAGGGCCTTCCTCGGCGTCATGACGATGACCATGCACGCTGAGCCGGGTCCACCGCTTGTGAGCCGCGCCGCGCCAATATGCCCCGAGGACTTGTGTCGACTTCCGTACAGTCGGGCCACTCATGCGTGCTGAACGGTCTAGATTTGCGGGGCATGTTGCTGGCGGCCACGATCGCCGAGCCACATTTCGAAGAGATGCACCCTGCTTGAGGCCTCGTCGATTGGACCCCAACCCCGGTGCTCTCCGGTGCCAGGCGAGAGCGCCGTGCAGGTGACCGCTTGCATGTGATGCGCGCGCGAGGCTGGCCGGGGCCTTTGTTGTTGCGCAGGCAAGCTCCTGGCATGGGATGCTTCCACCGCTGCCGGCATCTCAACTGCCGCCTCAGGTCGTGCGCGCGCCGCAAGTGAGTGCCGCCCCTCCATGACGCAGGCTTGCGCTGCACCTCGAGTGCGTGCCTTTCCCAAAGGCTGTCCCCAGTGCGGCAGCGCAGCGATCCCCTCTGCCACTGCGCGCCGCTCCTTTCGGAGGCCCTCGCCTCCATGCGTCACACGCGAAGCACCGCGCGCGACGCGTTTATGCCCGTGCATCACTTTCTGGCAAATCTCTCTTAACTTCCTGCTGATGGACCGCGCGTTCTAGCCTTACATCTGCACACTGCCACACTGCAAGGGCACAATCTTATGACTGCACCCCAAATCCCTAAACCCTAAATCTAGCTCTCCTAAAGCCACATACCGCTCCCCCTCGCCCACGCACCCCCGATGATGGTGTGCCACGTTGGACAGGCTGCGCTCGCTCACAGCTTTTCGACGGATGATGCTTAATCCTGAGTGCGAGTTTGCAGATGGCACCTCTTTGAGGAACTGCGGTTTGGTGCTTGCCCAGGTCATCTCGAAGGCTGGCAGAGGAATGAAGGCGCCAGGTGCGCCGGCGCCCGCCTTGCTGAGGTGTGCAATGTGCCGGGCAGACTGAGGGCTGAAAGAGGTCCTGCACACAATAAGGCAACCGATCCGGGCTTTCAATTTGGAACAAAGGGCTCAGTAGCCACACGTGCGCTCGCGCCAAGCAATGCCCGGCCACGGTCCTCTTGCAGCGCTGGCGTGTACGGCGCTGGCCTGCGGCTCCTTAGGAGATCGGGGCATCTCAGAGGACTGTCTGAAGGGAGCTTCTGATTGCGAACGGTCTTATACAGAGCATCCACGTGGGAGATGCGATGAAGCAACTGGCGGGAGTTGTTGGAACATCTGGCACGCGTGCCCCTGAGGCTGCAGTGGTGTGCAGGAGTAACGAGGCGGTGATGACCTCGAGCCAAGCAGGAGTCAATTTGGAACTGGCGGATCTCCGCGGGCTCGTGGTGAGCCTGGAGGAACGCCTAAAGTGGCTCGGGGAGAGCGTTGTGAGGTATTCCCACCGAACATCTTTGGTGGAGGGCTGCATGCTGACATCGTGGCGCGGGCCATTGCGCCGCTGCGCAATGTCCTCAGCGGTGATGCAGTGCTGGCGACATCTCCTGCCATGCCTACAGCGGTGATGCAGTGCTGGCGACATGTCCTGCCATGCCTACAGCGGTGATGCAGTGCTGGCGACATCTCCTGCCAGGTCTACAGCGGTTATGCAGTGCTGGGCGACATCTCCTGCCATGCCTACAGCGGTGATGCAGTGCTGGCGACATCTCCTGCCATGCGTACAGCGGTGATGCATTGCTGGCGACATCTCCTGCCATGCGTACAGCGGTGATGCAGTACGGGCGACATCTCCTGCCATGCGTACAGCGGTGATGCAGTGCTGGCGACATCTCCCGCCATGCCTACAGCGGTGATGCAGTGCTGGCGACATCTTGGCAAGCTGTTTGCGGCGCCATGTGTGACTATGTATTGCAAGAGGCGCGCAAGCTGTTTGTGATTAGGCATGGGAATTGTTGCTGAAATGTGCAGGCAGGACCGCGAGCTCGCTCTCAAAGATGCCATCATCGCAGAGAACCGCAGCCAACTTTTGCAGCAGGTAATATTGGTCCGGGCATATTGGCTTGTGAGTGGATGATGCTGTCTTGTGGTCCATCCCACTATGATCTAGTGACTAATTTCATGACTCTGTTTGTGTGCGTGGCTTACCCTTTCCGGGGACCTAGGACAGGTAAGGGAAACCTTGGTGGAGCGTGCACTGCAGCGGTGTTTCCCTTGTGATTTATGTCACTCTGCCTCGCCTGGGCTTGAGCACCGACGTGGAATATTTCCATAACAGACCTGCAGTGCAAAGCTGGATGAGCTCCTGGCTACGCCACATTTTCCTTTTTAATTAGGATGCGTGTGTGGATATTCCTTGAACCAATTCCTTTGGCGCCACGTACCACAGAACATCGTCTGCACTATGTACCCACACCGGGGATCAAAGGTTTTAGCACACACTTCGGGACACTTATCCGGATTTTCCGGCGCTTACTCGTGGAGAATGGGGGCGCCTAATAAGCCTCACTCGACCACCTGCGCCTTTCTGCAACTGTCAACACATGCTGACCAGGCCCCTCTGCATGCATCCTGCACTGTCACGTCCAGACAATGGTTTGGTGAGTAAGCGAGATGGCCCGCGAAATCATAATACAACGCAGACGCCAGCGGATAAGCAGACTTGGCCACTTCGAAGAGCGCCCTCCGCAGCTTGTGGTGGATGAAAGAGTGCCAGTTTCCTCTGCGGGCGCCGCTCCCCCCCTGCATGCCAACAAATGTGTGCTCGTGTAATCAATCAGGGCACTCCCCCCTGGTCAAGGAGGGGCTGCTCGACATGAAGAATGTGCGGTAATACCACCTGCCGAGCCGAGCTCCGAGGTTGGGCAGCGCGGAATACCCCTCAAGAATGCCAGCCCAATGTAGTTGAAGGTCACCGAGAAAAGCCAAGGAAGCCGAGACGCCTCCACATGCCCAGCCAGCCAAAGCCAATCCGCAGAGTGGAGGAAAGCAGCATAGGCCCGGCGGGCATGCTTTTTGTGACTTGTCGTAATCACTGAACTTCTTGACGTCGCCGGAAACGAACGCACTACTCAACAAAATACACACCAGCACGATGAGCGGTGCGCAAGGGGTATACCAGACCTACCGAAGAGCGGCAAACCCAAACCCCGACCCGAAGAAAAAACACAAAGCGTGACAGATAGGGAAGGGGAAAGCCGAGAAAGGCTCAAACTCCTCACACGCCTCATGAGAAAACGTATATGTTTCTCTCTCTTTCTCTTGACGCCCTCCGCCTTTGGCACCTGTGGTGGCAGATGCTCATTTGCTCCCCTTGCCTCCTCAGTTACCCCCATCGCCTCCGACATGTTCTGCATGACCGCTTGCATCGCAAAGAATTGATATGCTTGTGACAAGTTGCTCTGAGCCCCAATATCCTCAGCCCCCGCCGTCACCGCCGGAAAGAGCTCCTGCATGTCCTCCCAGACTGGTGCAAACCCACCCAGCCAGGCCGCGCTGCTCACCCTCGCCGCCTTGGTCAGGCCCATCCCATGCGGTAGGGTGGCAAACTCGTCGAAATGCCAAGCCAGTCCACCTCCAGGCAGCAGATCCCGCAACGCCTCCTGCATCATCCTGCCATGCTCCTCCGCTGCCTCCTGCATCATCTGTGGGGGCCCACCCCACAGCCACAACCTCAGCCTCGGGTGGGCACAGACGCGAGGCAGAAGCCCTTGGGCCTGCAAGCATTTGTACAAGACGGGCGAAATGGCACACAACTCCTCCACCTTCTTCGGCATTTCCGCACTGACCGCCTCTGCCTTCCCCACCGGCACTCCCAAGACATCGATGATATCCAGCTCCCCTCGCGCGCCCGGCATCCCACCTGCCAATCAACTGGCGTCTCCCGCAGGCGAGAAAGCCTCCGACTGCATCGGCTGAACACCAAGGCCAGTCCGCCATTAAAGTCCCATATGCAACCGCCGCCGCAGATCAAGAATCCATAAAGAACACCTCATCCAAGGAGGCACACATGACCGCATTAGGGTGTCCTTCCTGAAGCCGCCCCAACACCGTCTGCAGAGGGGGCGGCAAAGTAGTCATTTCATCTATTGTGCTGGCTGTGGTCGGACCTAATGGGCATCTTGAGCCTAGTAGGTATTACACCTCATCTATTGTGCTGGCTTTGGTCGGACCTAATGGGCATCTTGAGCCTCGTAGGTATCACACCTCCTCAAATCGCCGTGCAACTGGTTTCCGATCCTAATCGCTTGAGGCCTCTCTGCTGGCCACTCGCTACTCCTCGAAGTGTGCCTCACTTGCTACACCTCAGGCACCTTGAGCCTAAGTCTTCAACACTGTCTCCCACTGGCCCGTTTACACCAGAGTCTTTGATTGCTGTGAATCGTAAGTCGCTTTTCAAGCGAAGCTTGTCACTAGAATCTGATGTCTGTTCTCAAATGTAGCTGTGTTTCCCAACATGACCTGGCTTGGATGGCCAAGGACCAGCTGGCCAGGTTTGTTGAAATTAAATGGTGCGAACACTGAAGCAGTGCAAACATTTAGAAGATGCTGTTGGTAGTGTTGTAACATGATTTGTGGGCATGTGCAGGGCGAGGCGATTCGATACCTTCAGAAGCAATTACAAAATGGGCATCAACATCCACATGCATGACCGGCAGGATGTGATAGATTGATGAATGGGATCGATAAGGGCGTGCCCGGTCAGATAGGGTGCTAGCTGGTGTGCTAGTGCAGTACCAAAGGCAGCAAAATATGCTAGGGCAATTGTAAAAGCCGCGGACTCTTAACCCAACATTTTGGGGGGAAGACGTGCCCTCGCTAGCAGGAGTCTCCTTGATAGAACTTCGGCGATTCATTTTTGTAAGGGATGACACAAGCTTACACTCATGCTTCACCCTAAGGCGGAACGCTCCCCTGCCAATTTTTTAATAAAAACTTCACAGCTTCGGCAGGCCGCTTAGTCCCGTTCATTTTCGGCGCAAGAGCGCTTGACCAGTGAGCTATTACACACTCTTTCAAGGATAGTTGCTTATAGGCAAACCTCCTGGTTGTCTCTGCACTCTCACCTCCTTTGCCGCTTAGCGGCCATTTAGGGGCCTTAGCTGGTGATCTGGGCTGGTTCCCTCTTGACGATGAAGCTTATCCCACACCGTCCCACTGGCTGGCTGAAGGCGTGTCGTACAAAACCGCATGTCAATATTGGTACTATCGGTCACGTTGATCACGGTGATACTGTACAAACCAGCAATTGGCCAAACAACTTGTAATGAACAAAGGGGAGGGGGGGGAGGGGGCATAAATATGGCTTGTTTATTGTGTTTAAGGGTAGGGTGCACAGTTCTCGAGAATAAAAAAATATTGATCACAATTTCCATATTTAGAATAATCAAAATTATATTGTGAACATGCCATCTTTATAAATTTATAGCGTCGAAAATCGCAACATGACCCCCTTATTTTTATTGGCTAGGATCCAAGAATGGTGGGTTGCCTGATATAAAAACCCCCTTGGGTAAAGTTAATGTGTAGATTTATTTATAGAAATTATTTATCAGTTGTATATACTATATCTCCATTACTTGATTTAATGAAAATTCTAGACAAAAATCTACACGGTAACTTCGCCCAAGGGTTTTTCTATACAAAGATGACTCACCATTCATGGATCCTGGCCAATAAAAATAGGGGGTCATGTTGCAAATTTCGGCGCTATAAATTTCCAAAGTCAAATAAAAATTAATTGTAAACGGTCGTGATTAGATATGGAAAATGTGATGTATATATTTATCTCTTGGGTCGAAAACTAAATCCAAGTGCACCCTACCCTTAAATCCAATCGGAAAGTAAGTTTTTCGGATTTACATTTCTTTTGAGCGTCGAACTTGAGGTCAGAAGTGCATGGTGAATTCGTGTGTTGTCATGGCGGCTAAACTTGAAGCCTTGTCACTGGTCCGAGAAACTGTACAAAAACAGCAATGCTGCTGAAGGAGAAAATTGGGTCGAAGCGCGAGTACCCTGGAGCCTGGCGGGGTGCTCTGGCCCCCCTGGTGGCGGCAGGCTCAGATTACTCGCCAAACGTTTGGTATTTATTCGCCCCATCATCTGAGGAGAAACCGGTCGAGGATCGAAAATCGATTTGCTGCGCGGTTTAACCGATTGCAAATTCATATTCGAGAATCGCTTTAGGTTCTATCGCAATACACGACCAGGATACGTCCTCACGAAGTATTCTGTTTGATATTTTTAGGCATTCGTTGTGCTTTGAAAACCATATGCGAAGAAGTCGTCGAGGGCATGGGAGGCAGCATACGGACAAACCTTCTACTGCTGGACTTCGGCACTTGGGGCAAGAACGGTATAGCATGGGGACAATGATGCACTAAAATGGGCCTGCGACCGCAAAGTATGATGATTTCATCACGCGGGTCCTCAATATATATGCACTTTGGTGGCGAAGGGAGACCTGTGAACTTTCTTTGCGAGACACAGTAATTGAATGCGCCAAGTATCTCTAGTCTCAGCTATTGTCGATCGATTAGAGAACGAACAAAGTAATGCTCGTGGTTCTAGTTTGAAACATAATTTTAAATGTCTACTCAAATGTATAATTTGATGACTACATCGAAATGTGAAATTTTCATAAATAATTTTATATTTCGGAGGGAAATTGCGGCAATTCCGAGTAATCTGCCGGCCGCTGCAACCCAGACATCGACGAGGGTCGGCGTGCGTAATATCAGCGCGGGCCAGAGGATGTGTGGTTACATGCTCAATGCAACACACATCGAGCATGCACGAAGATGTGCTCAATGTGTTATTGCGCACCTTGAGCGTAATAACACTACGTGTTTTCTTGCTTTGGATATGGTCATCTCGGATTTGCAAGAATAACCGAATTCCTTGAGCGCTCAACAAACGTCCATAGATAAGTATATGTATCTGTATCCATGATAAGTATATAACCCGAAAAAAATAATGCCGGTCCAATAATCTAGACAATTGCATGTATGTAGTAAATGAGAGATCACCCTCTATAACGAAGAGCCTACCTGCAACCCACGCACAGATATCAGAATACCCATCTGAAGTATCTTGACGTCACATATGATTTGAGTAGATCTTATAAACGGGTGCACTATATGTTAATAAGTACATATGAACAGAGGGATGAATCTGTACTGCAAGCAATATATAGTTGCACTAACACTAAAGCACGTTGAGATTAGTGACTTAAAGTGCAGCCATCGTTACCTCACAATATTCGAATGGCATAACATATTGGAGACTTAAAGGTTACCGCTTCGCATCACCTGCTGGTGACCTCGGGGAAGGTACAATATACCAGCGTGCACCGTGAGTGGAGACTTGGAGTGCCGTATCATTTCATGCATGGCCGTAAAGATGAGTCGGAGCAACCTAAATTCTAGCCAATTAGATTCCTGAACGTCTGATGACTTTAGGTGTCTCGTAAAATTTTATTCTAGTGGAAGCATTTGAAGATAACAACTGAGGACAACTGAAAGCAGGTTGAGCCTGTGCTGACGAGGACTGATCCAAAACAGGTTTTTACTGTCAAACCCTTGAACTTATTATCCTCTGATGGCAGACTAAAGCCCCTTATTAAAATACAATAATTCCTCCGTAGTTTTGGCCTGCAGTGCCGGTTCCAGTTCTGTCCGCTTGATTGCTGAAACCTGGGGGAACGCAGCGATACAGGCTGGCAGCGCCGAAAAGATGCACCCGTTGATGACCATTAGTTCGGCAGCAAAGCGTAAGCGAGGATTCCGTATATTCAGTCGTGACATGATGAGAGGGGGGAGCAATAGCGGGGCCACCGGCACCAAGAAGGCGCGCGAAAACACAGTTTGGAACAACGCCTCCTTTCCAGCTACAGTTGAACGACCAATGACTTCCCCTGCTGCGTTTCGGACATCGATACCATTCACGGCCTCGTCAGCCCGCATGAGGCAGATATTCAAAGAGCTCGACACTGCAATTGCGGTGTATGGTACCACTCGCTGCACAAGATTGCGCACCCCAGGCGATAGAAAACCAGAACGCTTCACAAATTGGCCGAGTCCAACTGCAATCGAGCAGGATGTGGCGGTCGCAATTCCGTAAGCCCTCATAATTTCTTCATTTTTCATTGTATTACTTGCGTTTCGGTTGGCGAAGTTCACAGCTACATTATATGACTGGTTTATCCACTGCCAAAACAGTGTAGCGGCAATTGTAGGGTTCGGAGTCATGAGGCCAACGCATATGGGAACATTGACCAGAGCGAAAGCTGACATTCTGAAAGGGGCTGGGACTTTCTCTTTTGTATCAGGGTGCAAGGTCATATCCAAGAGCTCCTTGGCCTCCCATAGTTGTTGATCAGTGGCGGCCGTCTTCAAGCCTTTGCTGTGGCCGTCGAGTAGTGTTTTCGCCTGGTTCAAATCAGTATCAGTTGCTAGGAGTCGCATAGGATTTACTAAGTTCACAAAGTGGCAGTAGCGACCGAAGTATGTATTTTGATCGTAACGGTTTCCGTTTGGGTCAAACGTTGGCCAATAGTTCCAGGGACCCATCGTTACTAGAAACTGACCAAGAAAGGACGTCGAACGGAATCAACAAAATATAAGACGAGGGTCAAAGGAAAATTCAGTTTAAAACAATACTGTAGAAAGAGCTAGAAATTTGTTAGCGATCTTTTCACAACGAATTTCTCAAGAATTTCAAGGGACATGCATTCTAGATTCTTTGCAATTTAGGTGTCCCTTACAAAAGGAAATAAACAAATAATAATATTACCAAATTGAAATAACAAAAAGCTGCTTGCTCGGGGGCGTTGTCGCTGTCGTTCCAGCTACAGCTCCTCTCTGTCGCTGTCGCGTCAGCTTCAATGCGTCATCCGATCGTCATCTGGCGCTGGTCTGACGATGACGCATGCGATGGACCGATGCGATGGTGCTGACTGCTGAGCTGCTGGCGATGGCGCTGGCGATGGCGCTGGAGCTGGAGCTGGCGGATGACCGCTGGATATGCGGGACCGCGACCGCCCGAAACGACGCCCGGGGGAGGGTCCACCACCCCCCATAGGAGAAAATCAGGGGGGAAATCTAATGCCCCCAAGGAGCAAAGCGTCGGCGCCCTATCGCTGCACTACATCGTAAAGTGCCTATTCTCAATTCTGCCAAAATTACGGCGGGTTAACCCCTGAGCTGCCAGCTGATGGCCATGTCCATCAAACACTCAAAACTGATTTTCTCGGCGACAAATAACTCAAATTCACTTTTGAAGACAGTTTTGAAAAGCTCTCATCGAGCCGCATGCAGCCATGCACTTGGGAGCAACCATGATTGTTGCGACGATGCTCTAAATATTTGCCCAGACGCACTCTATTTTAGCTTGACCATAATGAGTTACATCTTGGGCACATGTGTCGCATAGTGTTACAAACATCTAATCGTAATATAAGTAGCCCTAGCCGCATGTTGAGCACTTGGTAAGATTATACCTGGATGTATAGGGTCAATATTAGGGCTTACATTGTTAACGATGTGCACGACATCCATCAACATGTTTTCAGTTGGCAATCACGTCGTCGGTATCAAGTGTCATGTATTTTTTATGTGAAAGCAGATAATGTATAATATATATGCTTGCACTGGAAAATGTGAGGCAGTGAGATAGGGTTTCTCGGTTCGGCTAAAGTCGGATTAAACTGAAAGATAATTGAGTTTAAGCTGGCGGACGGACCGTGACACACGAGCGGAGCAAACAGCAGGCACTGCAAGTGACATCCGAGCAGGCGAGGGGTGACACAGGGCACCACAGACCTCCCCCCTTATGGGGGGTGAAAGGCAGTGTTCCCATGACACCACCTCACCCCGAAGGTGGGAGGTGCACTGCAGGGCCAGCCGGTACTCCCGGACAGGCGGCTAGAAGAAATGTAATGTCTGCTAGCTACTAGTGAACTCGTGATGTGCCAATTAAGGTTTTCAATCTAGGGCTTGGGGCCCGCAGTCTCTGTAACATCAAGCAATCAACCAACGCCTGTGCGAGGCCACAACGGCAAGCGGTCCGGCACCACCGAAAGAAACTCGTCGGCGCAGAGATGGCGAGGCGGTGAGAGGCGAAGAATGCGGTCAGCGTGCGCAACGGACGCGTCGCACTCAGCAAGGGCGAAGATTGGGGAATTGGAGTGGGAGTGGGCGGTGGTGATAACACCACCACACACCACCACATGACGGCCAAGGGACGGGTGGGGCGGAAGTGGAGAATGCGGAGAGGCGAAGTCGATGTCAGACGCAAAGTCCACAGTGGTGTCGTTGTCGATGTAGAAAATGTCGGAGCGAAGTTTGGCGCGTGGTGCATGAGTACCAGCAGGCACCGCCAGGTCGTAACCCGTGGTAAAATGTCGAAGTCGCGAAGTAGGTGAAGTGCTGATCTCAGCGCGCACATGCACGCATGCTGGCGTAAAGAAGCCATTCAGCCGCGGCTGTAAAATATGTAAGGTCAAAGTTTGGGTTTGCGTTGAAAAACGTAAAATCTCGTAAAATCAACCAAATCAGACGATGAAAAGGTCAAATTGTGGTAGAATCTCGCGGGGAAAACGTCGGTGAAGTCAAAATAGGCGTCAGGTAAGCCAATTTTGCTGCAGTTTAGGTGCTGTCGTCCAGAGGTTGAAGAACACAAAGGAATTGTCGGTTTAGTTGAATGGTAACGCACGAAAAAGTGCGCTAAATGTCGGTACTAAAAGAAATGTCGGTACTAAGAAATGTCGGTACTAGGGGTGACCTTTGCGAAGGCAAGGAGGTCGATTGTCGGAAGTAAAATGTCGGAAGTGTCGGTACTAGGTTTAATGTCGGTACTAAAAAAAGTGTCGGATAGAATCGCAAGGCGCGAAGCGGACGGAGAACGTAAGAAACAACACCTTTGAACGTAGGTGGGTCCAGACCTGATGTGAAAGCAGATAATATATAATATATATGCTTGCACTGGAAAATGTCAAGGCAGTGAGATAGGGTTTCTCGGTTCGGCTAAAGTCGGATTAAACTGAAAGATAATTGAGTTTAAGCTGGCGGACGGACCGTGACACACGAGCGGAGCAAACAGCAGGCACTGCAAGTGACATCCGAGTAGGCGAGGGGTGACACAGGGCACCACAGATCTCCCCCCTTATGGGGGGTGAAAGTCAGTGTTCCCATGAATTTTTAACGTTTGCATGTGATTCGCCTTGAGAAGACCTTTCCGACACTACTTTCAAAAGTTGAGGCAGGACCCTTATGCCGAAGTTATTGTAAATAAATCCAAATTTTCAAAACCCCGAAATTCCTCCGGCAGCTAAGGGGTTAACATAACACTTAAAAGGCGAATTGGTTTATTCCGAATATTTTAACCCCTATGGAGCGGTTTGTATCTTGTACCGTATACGGTACAACCACTTCAAACTCTAAGCTTGGATTCATTTCTCAGCCCGATACCACTTGTCGGAATCGGCCATACAAGCTTTGCACACCCGTTGCAATAGGTATATCGAATACTCAACAATGCTGGAATTGGCACTACGGCTAGTTCGTACAGTCTAGTGCCATTCCCGTATGTCATCTTCGGTGGTCAGCCTGTGTCACTCATCTCGGGTATATATCGTTTGTATATCCGAGTTTAGTGATCCGTTGTTTCACCGTCGGCAGCGGGTCCCCACTGCCTGAGCTGCTGTTTCGGTGTTTCCAAACAGGTTATGGTCCCTCTCACGTTCGCGTGAACTGGATTTTAGCGTAAAATTTTATTTCATTTCCGCGCTATTTTTTAGTTGAGCGTTCCCACTCCTTGTGGGACGTTTGGAAGCAGATTCTGTCAATTTTCTGGAGGCGGCTGTTTACAGCTTTGGGTGATTACGACGGGGTGGACTCCTACGATTTTTGTTACGTTATTTCATTATTGGATCTCAGTTTCTTTGATGGATTCGCAGCAGTTTTCTTCGAGTGAGGAGCTTTCGGCTCTTTTGGCATCGGTTGACTTTGGATTTGCGAGAGTGCCGACTCTCTAAAGATCACAGCTCATTGCCTTGTGCACTTCCATGCATGCGGCTATTTCGCATTTCCGTGGGGCGACTCAGATCTCAGCGGATTTTACCGAGAATTCTCCAATAGTTTTGCACATCTTGGTGGCTAGTGAGCCACAGGTTGGTGGTGTCTCGGCCGAGACCGTTGGTTCTGGTATTTCGAACGGAAAGTTTTGCGAAGTAGGAGTGGGCGATGCGCCGGCTATTTTGGCGCAACAATCAGTTTCAACTCAGATTTCGACCACTAGACCCTTGCCTAGCATTCCTAGAGCGAGAGACACTGTGCCACAGGCCCCTCCTGTGGGCACAGCAGTTCATTATGTTCATGCCCCTCCAGTTGCACCTTCCTATATGGGCTCTGGGTTGAGCCGCGATTTCGAGGAGTATTTATCTAGTGAAGAAGAAGACGAATCGGAGTACCCTATTGTGTATTTCGATGAGTCTGATGACAGTTGTGAGGAAGTAGAGGAGGAGCAAGATGGCCACTTGGCCGCTCCGCATTTTTCGTCCGATCGATTGGAACAAGAATTCGTATAGGGCACAGGTTCCCAACCAGATTCTTATGGCGGAGTTTTGGAGCCCCCACTTGGGGAGGAATTTTCACCGCAGAGCGAGTTTAATGTTGGCACAGTTTCTGTTGGAGATGAGCCTGCAATGAGCGACGAGCAAGAGTACACCGCAGAGGAGTGGGCTGCCTGGGAGGCAGGAGCCTACGATTCCGATGGAACTGGTGGTGCTGGTTTTTATGATGAGGATTCTTTCTATGGGGAAGATGCTGACTTCGATTCTGGTGATGGCTACTGTTAGTTTTCTAAACAGGCAGGCGGTGCTCACATTATCATTCTCCACCACTTGTCGTAGGTTTGGGCAGAGGAATGTTGCAGTAACTCTCACCACTAGCGGGCAGCTTTATCAATTAAGACGAACATTTTTTTCATGGCAGGAGACCTTTACACTTCGCAGAAGTATTCAAGCTAAACCGACAGGCAGAATTTCTTTTGCCATTCTCCATCACATGCAGACAGGCGAGATTTATCAGAGCACCCACCACTAGCTGGCAGAGCATTAATTTTAGCAGACCGGAATTGGTCCTAGCAATTTCCTAGGCTTAGCAAGTATTTGTTATGCTAGCCTGACTTTCATCATGCCACCTGTGACTTTGCTAGCTGAATAGAGTTGACTTATCTTTACATTCTCTGTAAACTCTGGTAGCTAGGGTGGTGAGTGTCACTAGCTGGCCCACCTCGGATGAGGTGGTGTGCTGGAATTGGCACTACGACTAGTTCGTACAGTCTAGTGTCATTCCCGTATGTCATCTTCGGTGGTCAGCCTGTGTCACTCATCTCGGGTATATATCGTTTGTATATCCGAGTTTAGTGATCGCCGTTGTTTCACCGTCGGCAGCGGGTCCCCACTGTCTGAGCTGCTGTTTCCAGCAAACAATTTATTCTCCACATATACTTAGTATATATATCTCACCCAAGGGCAATTTTGTTGTAGCAAAATCCCCAAAGTTGCTTATTTCTAGGCATGAAATTTGGGTCAAAAGTATCTTAAAGTGTGCAAAATCGAGGTGTGGATGCCATTCATCGACGAGGATTTGTTGGTTCGGTGACCACTATCGTATAAAATGACCATGCACCGCATATGGGCAATACTTACTTTCCCAACAGTCGATTTCCCCCGGAAACACACAATATGGCCTTAAGTATGGAAAACATTTGATAAATGATGTTTTTTCGTTGTTTTTTTTTATGTTTTTTCACCTTATTGCTTGAATATTTCGATGTATTGGTGCGTTTAACTACAGCCACCATTACTAATTTCAAGGCATTAGTAAAGGCGATTGTTTTATGGTCGAGGGGCGACCTAATGCTCGAATAAGCGGTTGTGAGAGCTGATTTTTGACTCTTTTGATTCCTGGAAAACGTGTTTTTTGGCTTGTATATCACCGATATATCGTTGTATATATCATGCGATCATGTATTTCATAGATCGAAATCACTTTATAGGAGTTGTGGAACATGTAACGAATCGCCCGCACTTACCACGGTACCATATACCGTGAAAACGGCACATTTGTGAAACTGGTGCTTTTGGCAAAAAGTTACATCCGCTCCATAGTAGTTAATCAGCTTTTTTTGCATAACCATCACGTTTTTGACATTACTCTCACTTGCGGCACTTGTGTGCGACCCATGGCATATCCATATCATCTAAACACATGCACACATCCCCCGACCCATACCAAGGTCTTACGCACCTCAGATCACGAAATATCGCCGAGAACATGCCCCAGAAGCTCTGTAATTGTCTCTGGTCATTGTTCATATATATATATATATATGTATGTATAACATTTACGCTGAGAATAATGACACAGGCATGAGTCCGATGTCATTCATTTCATGGTTGCATATGGTCGGCAACGCGCCATGCCCGCTTGCGGCACTTGTGTGCGACCCATGGCACATCCCCGCATCTGGACACATCCCCCGACCCATTCCAAGGCCGCACGCACCTCAAATCACGAAATATCGCCGATAACATGCCCCAGAAGCTAAGGAACTTCTCTGGTCACTGCTCATTTTAACATGCACCATGCACACACATTTATTGGAGATATGATGTATGTATCGGATATATGTGGAAGCGGTGTTGATACTCTCCAAAAGAAAAAAGTTCAAAAAGAAAAAAATGCATTCGGCAAAGTAAACCGCGAGTTATAGTTGTTTTGGTGCACCTTTACGCACTGCTAAAAGTTAATCGGCTATTCAGTATTCAAATTCGCATTTTAAGTGTTAACATCTTAAGTTCATAAGTCGTCACACTGATACGACGAGCCGATATTCAAACACAGATACCGGATTGCACGAAAATGCGCACATAATTTTTGGTTTACTCATCTTGACGGGTTGATATTTCGTATGAACTAAACCAAGGCTAGGTATCGATAAACCTGCTATAATGTATTCCGGTATATCGATAAATCAGAATATCGGTATCAATTGATATTTTTTTTAACGATATCAAAATATTAGTATTGATCGATAACTTTTTACTCATATCGGAATCGATTGATAACTTTTTGCACTTATCAAAATCAATTGATACATTATTTACATAATTATTAGTTTTGATTGATAGTGTAGGTGGAAAAATCAAAATCAATTGAGACATTCTTTACATAATTAGAATTTATTGATAGTGTAGGTGGAAAAATCAAAATTGATTGATAGTCCTGACCAGATATCAGTATTCATTGATAAATCTGATGAAGGAAGATATATATATATATATATATATATAACTTATATCACTGCAGGCGCGGAAACGGACTACGTTCGGGCTTCCGGCAGAGGACTAAGGTGGATAATAAAATACCGGAGAGAGTTTTATTGATGTGCATCTGTGAGGAAAGACAGACAGGTTGCAAGTGACACTCACAGTGAGGGGTGACACAAAGGGGGCAGTGACTGTCACAGTGACACAAAGTCACTCCCTTCATGACACCGCCTCACCCCGAAGGTGTGAGGTCACATGCCAGATGCAACAATCTACCCTAGGTCCCAGCGAGTATACAAATGTTACTCGGCCCAATGGGACCTTTCTCAGTCCATCTAGAGGCGCGGCTCTCCGCGTGGGCGATGGCCTAGTAAACATTGCACATTGCTAAGGCCGCGGGTGCAATCGTGCCTCTTAGCCAATTCCAAGGCGGGGCAAATGCCGAAGGCGGGCTGGCACCACTAGAGCGAATGTTTGAGAGCAGGAGGTGTGAGAATAACGAAATTGAAAAATGCGGCGTGGACCCCTTCTGCCGCACACGATCGTGAAAGCAGGGGGAGAAGGGCTCCGGCTGGTGACGCAGCATCACCACACGCCACAAGACAGCGGCTCAGTGGCACGCAGGGTGGAGGTGGAAGTAGATGACGCCGTGCGGTGAGCTCGTAGAAGTCAAAGCTCTGGTCGATGGCGAAAGCGATGGACTCGAGTTTGGTCTCTGGTGCATAAGCACCACCAGACACCACCAAGCCAAGAGACCATAGCCAATAGTAAACACACTATTCGATGAAAATGGCATTCTCATGTGAAAATGATATTGCCTTATTTGCCTCATAACACACTATTCGATGAAAATGACATTATCATATATCATTTTTGGATTTATATATATTTCATAAAAGTCAGGGTTTAGTGATATTTATGCGCGAAATAGGGATACATAAAGGCAACAAGCTAGAAAAGTGCAGTATGCGTACAATGAAAACACCGAAATATGCATACATGTATCATTCTGTATTTAAATGTTTACGAGCAGAGTACTTTTCACCCTATACCGTCGAGGCATGACTGATACTATCAGTCAGGGCGGTCGACAAATCCTGCTAATTTATTCAACACACTTCATTTAAGCGTCTGCGGTCTCTGCTTCTACGTCTTCTTCCTCAGACTCGTCACCCGTGTATGCTTCCTTCCCCTTCCTCGATTTATTCTTCTCTATTGGCTTCGTCTCGGCATCGGCATCCGGCTCGTCGTTAAATTTTTGCAGCCGTTGCTGCGCAAAGCTGACCATGTACTGGTCCTGGTCGAAGCCGATCGCGTTCAAACCACACCTCAAGGCGGCCATGTACGTTGAGCCGACGCCGCAGCAACCGTCGAGAATCCAGTTGAGTGGATGGCCGTCGTCATCCACCTTGCCCGGATCGTCACCGAGCATGTGAACCTGAATTAGCTCCATCGCAACAGAGCTTGGGGTTTGTGATGGTTATTGACGACTTTGCCGTCGCGTTTGAATATCCGGTGATCGACCGGGAAGCCGCGCATAAGTGACGCGCGGCTCTAACGTTCACCGTCCCCCAGCTCAACATTGGACATCCATTGCGGCTTTTTAAAAGTAACACACTATTCGATGAAAATGATATTCTCATGTGAAAATGATATTGCCTTATTTACCTCATGATAGGATTAAAAAGCCGCATTTTAACAGTCAAGAACATGCAAGTGCAGGTTGTGCATTAGATTTAATGGTTTTTATGGTACAAAATTGAGGTCAAATGCACTTTTTCGAAATCTAGGAGGAGTGAAAACACAAAGAACTTTTGACTCAGAATCTATATACACGTTATACACATATTATTTACATGTTTTTTTCCCGTCTTGCTTTACGCGTCCACTTCAGGTGCTACCGCTACCGCTACGCAATTATCAAAAGCTTCGTCTTCATCGGAATCATCCGATTCATTCAAGTCACCTAGGTCCTTGCGCGTGCGTTTGGATTGTTGTGCAAGCAAAGCGACGACTATCTGCGCGTATTGCTCGTTCGGTATACTCCGTTCGGGGTCTTTCGCATCCACATTCCATGCCAGCACTATTTCATTCTTATCGAAAGTCTCGGTAGACGGTCGGTGCCCCGGTGGCGCTGCGAAAGCTCCTGGGTGACTCGCAAGCTGCTTGCCGAGGTGCTTCTTCTTGGTGTCGGTGTGCTTTTTGGGTTGGAAATAGCGATATAGCAGCTGTTGAGTTGACGGATAGCGCGCCTCCACCTTCACCAAGTACAACGGATCCGACCATTCGCTTCGCTTCAGTTGTACGCGGAAAGCGAACTTGTCGTTTTCAGATTCCACCGCGAGAGCCACTGCAAAGCTGCCGACTGTCATCTGGCCGTAGGTGACCTCCCACTGGGCGTTGTCCACGTACTGCTCTGCTCGCTTTTGGGCTCGACCTTGGTGTTTCCGTTTACCGTTGTACACTTCTATCGGCGCTCGATCAATTCGGCGTTGGATGCGCACCGGTATAGCGGGGACGGCGGCAGCCCCGGCAGCTTCTATCGCCAACGCGGGCGCCTCTATCAGTCGAACCAAGGTGGCATTGCGCTCGATGGCCATTTTCTCGGGATGCTGGAAGGGTATCGCGGGCGCTTGACATTCTCCACCAGCAGTTAGGTGGCGCTGTTTCTCGATGACATCCTCGCGCCAAAACTTTTCGTGCACCTCCGTGAGCTTTGTGCCCAAAATGTCCTTCAACGCCTGTAAGGTATGCTCAAGCTTTTCGATGCCTTCTTCGGTAAAAGGAATCGGCTTGATGTATCCAGGCCCCGCGACAGGGGGTGTAGAAACAAGCTTTGGCAATGGAGTCTCGGGTAACCATTTTGGTGAAATGGAATACTGTTTGTACTGCATGCCCACTTCGCCGTGCTCGTTCTTCTTGAACTTGAAAGCCTGCTGTGCCAAAATATTGTGGCAATCGAAGACGTGACCATCAAACCAAGAGCTGAAGTCGAAGATCTTCTCGGTGTGCTCGCACGTTACACCATCCGTAAAGCATTCTTGTGCGACCTCTATCATCTCGTCGAGCGTCCAAGCTTGCTTGCGTCGTAGACGCACGGAGAAGCGTGAAAACATCTGGTCAATGTTCTCGTGCGTATGTCCCACCAACAGAAAGTTGAGTTTCACCTTGCGAAAGACGTCCGTGTGAACCAGCCAAGCTGCGTATGCCAACATCAACTTGCTCTTGTTGGTGCTCACATTGTCAAGCTGTACATACAATACTTCCGGCATCGGGTATGAATTTTCCCCGTCCCCGTTGCGTCGATGCTCTTGAATGCGGAGGATATCCCGGTGCAAAACGTTGACAAGGAAGTTCGCATCGTCCTTGAAGTTGGCGTAGTTGAAATCCATGAAGCGGCCCACGTTTTCGATCATGCTCCCCATGTTGTGCACGTCAAGGAAGTCCTTAGAGTCCAGATGTTTAGGGATACGTCGAAAGTGTGGCAGTCGGGTGGTCCACTGCGTCATGCCATCGATGATCACCGAGGCATACTTATGCCAAGTTTTGTTCATGGCAATGCTCTTGGTCATATTCGCTTTACGACCATGTTTGTAGAACTTCTGGCGCTCCGCTCGTGCGATTGCCAGATGTTTGTTGAGAGGCCCGTTGTATTGCGCTGTACAAGGTACACAAATTCGGGTCAGTGAACAAATTACATAAGCATATAAACACATCACAAAGCTATTCAAGAATATTCACCTTTTTGAGATTTGGTTAAGCCTTCCTTCAATAACTTGAAGGACGCGCAAACATCGCACTGAGAAAATCGGTTCACCGATGGAATCTTGAGCCAAGAGCTGCAATCTTCGTCAAATACTTTGTAGAAGTAACTGAGAGAGATCTTTTTGCTCTCCTCATTCTCACGCAAGCCCTCGATGTACTCGTCCCACAGCTCTTCGATGGTCAAACCATCCGAAAGGTGAATCTCGGCTTTGTCAGGTTGGGGTTGTCCGTATTCGTCGGCGTATTTCTTGATCCATGCGACGACCGACTCGCGTTTCAAGGAAATCTTGTGGTTGTTCTCCTCGTACGTCAATCCATGAACAAACGTGTGTCGGCCCTCGAGCACGCGTGTCCGACAGTCGTGAAGATACCCGTAGCTGATGCCGTAAGCCATATAGTAGAACTTAAAGCACACCTGTTACAAAACAAAAGACACCGTCACTCAAAAATTATTAACAAATTATCCAAGGAAACGCATAAGGGTTTTTATAGGTTGGCTGGATCTAAGACGCTTGGGAGACAACCCCAGCACTGCACGTCTGCAGGCGGGACGGCCGTCGCGTGCTCGTCAGCACTCTCCAAACCACGCCTTAAATCTGCGCAACCTACACCCTTAGTGGGAATCGAACCCACGAGTGCGAGGTTCATAGCCTAGCGCCGTACCAACTCGACCAACGCGTCGCGAATGTACTTTATGAAATTTATTTAGAAATTTATGATACAATATTCCACATTCCTGTGATGACATTACACAATCTATCACAAGGTCCAAGAAAAATTTCGCTTTGGCCAGAGGCCGTTCATTAGCTAATGAACGGTTCCCGCAGCCAAAGTGTCTAATTGTGAGTCGCGCTTTGGCCAGAGGCCGTTCATTAGCTAATGAACGGTTCCCGCAGCCAAAGTGTCTAATTGTGAGTCGCGCTTTGGCCAGAGGCCGTTCATTAGCTAATGAACGGTTCCCGCAGCCAAAGTGTCTAATTGTGAGTCGCGCTTTGGCCAGAGGCCGTTCATTAGCTAATGAACGGTTCCCGCAGCCAAAGTGTCTAATTGTGAGTCGCGCTTTGGCCAGAGGCCGTTCATTAGCTAATGAACGGTTCCCGTAGCCAAAGTGTCTAATTGTGAGTCGCGCTTTGGCGAGAGGCCGTTCATTAGCTAATGAACGGTTCCCGTAGCCAAAGTGTCTAATTGTGAGTCGCGCTTTGGCGAGAGGCCGTTCA